>WAAF01009766.1:515465-757997 GCA_013400475.1 Tricholaema leucomelas | reverse complement strand
AATATTAATAATAATAATAATCTCATTTCTTTCTGCACAGGCAAGATCTAGTACATCAGAGAAACAAAAGGAAACAAAATACTGAAAAGCTGGTCAAGCAGCAAACCTATTCCTCTAAAAATAACCCAAATCTTTCTATAGATAAAATACCTTTCCCAACACTTAGAGAATAAGGAACCATTTTGCATAGGGAGGGTATACACATTCAAACTCACTTTCAGATAATTGAATCAAGTCCCACCTCAAGAACTCAGTTCAGCATCCACCTGAGCCTCACCACTCGAGACACACTTATCTCAAGAGAGTAAGGAAGGACTTCTCAGGTTTACTAATTCACTAAAAGTCAGTATCACACTGAGCAGAGAAAAAAAAGAATGATTCATTTTTTATTATTATTGACAGCATTGTTCAAAGGAAGGGATTCCTGCAGGAAGACCTACTTTCCCCCTCCTCTAGTCACCTTTCATGTCTCAACTAAATGTCATCTTTCATGCTTTTGACCAACTGTATGGTCATAGATTTTTTGAAAGTTTGACCGTGTTTTTTATTTTAACCCCATTCTTATCACCCTTGGAATTCTCATCCACATTCAAGTTCTGATTTAATATAATTCTAAGGTTTTTCTCTAGGATTAAAGACAGGTAAAATTCCATTTCCCCCCCTCTTTTTTTTAAGTGCCCACATGGCGTGTTGTCCAAGTGTTTAAGATGTTAAATGTATTTTGCTGATACGTGGTGCCAGTGGCAGTAACACCGGAGGCAGCTGATGTGTATCTGCACAGTTACTGCTAGCTTTCAGTTAAATCTAGCCATTTGCATTTTGGGAGGCACTCTCTTACTTGGTTTGCAGGTTCTGAAGTTTNCATTCAAATACAGATGTAGAAGTTTACCTTCTCAGCACCTCAAACGTGAGCAAGATGAAATTTCTTTTTTAAGAAAACATAATATTCAAACAATGTTTTTCAAAGCATTTCCAAGTCAAAGAGAAAAAGAACCCAGCAAATATGAGTTTATTTCATTAAAACTAGCTTTTTCTGTATCACACAGAATCACAAAAAGTTAGGGGTTGGAAGGGACCTGGAAAGATCATCTAAGTGCAACCATCCTGCTAGAGCAGGACCACCTAGAGTACATCACCCAGGAACACATCCACGTGGGTTTTGAACACCTCCAGAGAAGGCAACTTCTGTTTCCTTTTGTTTCTCTGATGTATTAGATCTTGCCTGTGCAAAACAATTTTTTTTTAAAATAGTATTTCTCAAAATATTAANTATCACACTGAGCAGAGAAAAAAAAGAATGATTCATTTTTTATTATTATTGACAGCATTGTTCAAAGGAAGGGATTCCTGCAGGAAGACCTACTTTCCCCCTCCTCTAGTCACCTTTCATGTCTCAACTAAATGTCATCTTTCATGCTTTTGACCAACTGTATGGTCATAGATTTTTTGAAAGTTTGACCGTGTTTTTTATTTTAACCCCATTCTTATCACCCTTGGAATTCTCATCCACATTCAAGTTCTGATTTAATATAATTCTAAGGTTTTTCTCTAGGATTAAAGACAGGTAAAATTCCATTTCCCCCCCTCTTTTTTTTAAGTGCCCACATGGCGTGTTGTCCAAGTGTTTAAGATGTTAAATGTATTTTGCTGATACGTGGTGCCAGTGGCAGTAACACCGGAGGCAGCTGATGTGTATCTGCACAGTTACTGCTAGCTTTCAGTTAAATCTAGCCATTTGCATTTTGGGAGGCACTCTCTTACTTGGTTTGCAGGTTCTGAAGTTTGAACTGACTGGAAGGCCAGGCCCAGAGAGTAGTGGTGAATGGTGCCACATCCAGTTGGCAGCCAGTCATTAGTGGTGTCCCCCAGGGATCAGTGCTGGGCACAGTCCTGTTCAATATCTTTACTGATGATCTGGACTAGGGGACCGAGTCCAGCATCAGTGAGTTTGCAGATGACATCAAGCTAGGAGCAGGTGTCAATTTGTTGGAGGGTAGGAGAACACTGCAGAGGAACCCTAACAGGCTGGATGGGTGGGTAGAGGCCAATGGGATGAGATTTAACAAGGCCAAGTACAAGGTTCTACACTTTGGCCACAACAACCCCAAACAGCACTACAGGCTGGAGACAGAGTAACTGGAGAGCAGCCAGGCAGAAAGGGACCCAGGCTGAAAAACAGGAGGCTCAGGGGTAACTTCCTTGCTGTCTACAACTACCTGAAGGGAGGTTGTAGCCAGGTGGGGATCAGTCTCTTCTCCCAGGCAACCAGCAATAGAACAAGGGGAACAGTCTCCAGTTGAGAGGAGTTACAGGCTGGATGTTAGGAGGAAGTTGTTCACAGAGAGAGTGATTTGCTATTAGAATGGGCTGCCCAGGGAGGTAGTGGAGTCACCATCCCTGGAGATGTTCAAGAAAAGACTGGATGAGGCACTTAGTGCCATTGTCTAGTTGACTGGATAGGGCTAGGATAGGGCTAGGTTGGACTCGATTTTGGAGGTTTCTTCCAACCTGGTTGATTCTCATTACAAGAAGGATGTAGATGTACTGGAGCGTGTCCAGAGAAGGGCCACTGGGATGATCAGAAGGCTGCAGCACCACTCCTATGAGGACAGACTGAAAGAGTTGGGGCTGTTCAGTCTGGAGAAGAGGAGGCTCCAAGGTGACCTTATTGTGGCCTTTCAGTATCTGAAGGGGCCCTACAAAAAAGCTGGGGAAGAGCTTTTCAGGCTATCAGGGAGTGACAGGACTAGGGGGAATGGAGCAAAGCTGGAGATGGGTAGGTTCAAGCTGGATGTGAGGAGGAAGTTCTTCACCATGAGAGTGGTGAGAGCCTGGAGTGGGTTGCTCAGGGAGGTGATTGAGGCCCCATCCCTGGAAGTGTTTAAGGCCAGGCTGGATGGGGCTCTGGCCAGCCTAATCCAGGGTAGGGTGCCTGTGCCCATGGCGGGGGAGTTGGAAATAGATGATCCTTGTGGTCCCTTCCAACCCTGACTGATTCTATGTCTAACATGGCTGAAGAGACATTTTACGGTATTTGCTAGATAATAAAATCTACTGAAATAAGGTGTCTGACATTTATCATAGGAAAAAAAAACCCACAACAATATATAAATGACCTACTGGTTTCTCATCCATTACTTCTAAGTTTTACTGATTAGCACATGGGAGGGCATCACATGCTTTTGAAGTGGTATGATAAATGAAGGACAAAAGACATAACAGAAGTGTACTTATGGCTCTGTAAGAAGACAAAGCACTGTGGTAATGGTGATCATTTCACCAGACTTTAGTCTCTAAGAATTAAACAACAACAAAACCAAAACAAAAATCACAGTTCAGGTTAGTTCACTACTTTGAATATTTTTAAGTTTATCCTAATAATAAAGAAGGATACATTAAAATAAAGTCTGAATAAAATTCCCTTGAAATGCACAATTTGTCTTATTTAATTCAAAGGTCTCTAAGTCTCACAACGCAGAATAGGACTACTGAATATATAGGCAAGAGACTTTTACTTCCCTGCTTGATCAGCAAAAAAGAAATACACAGATGAAAATAATAAAGATGTTCTTTATCAATTGAATAAAATAACCAGAATAAAAAAGGATTAAGTCACCCTCCAAGCTACCTACCACACATATCTCAGGCCACAAGAGAAACAGAGGAACCAGGGTATTTGGATTTACCCTGAACTACAATAATATGAATCACATGGAAAACTTACCCAGATTCAAATTCCCATTATGTGTTTACAATCTCTGTGACCTATCACTACACTAAAAAAACCTTCTTACTGCTCTTAAATTTAAGCCAGCTGTGAGATAGCTAGTTGGAAATTATTTAGCCAGGTGTGGTTTGTTCTCACCTAATAACAGCTGAAAAAAAAATATGATGTCATAGTATCATCGTAGTATCATAGTATCATCAGGGTTGGAAGAGACCTCACAGATCATCAAGTCCAACCCTTCACCACAGAGCTCAAGGCTAGACCATGGCACCAAGTGCCACGTCCAACCTTGCCTTGAACAGCTCCAGGGACGGCGACTCCACCACCTCCCCGGGCAGCCCATTCCAGTGTCCAGTGACTCTCTCAGTGAAGAACTTTCTCCTCACCTCGAGCCTAAACTTCCCCTGGCGCAGCCTGAGGCTGTGCCCTCTCGTTCTGGCGCTCCTTATCATATTCTTTTTTTCCACAACCTCATATACTGAAACAGAGAATTTCATGTTTTTACAGCCCTTTCTTTGGAAACATGATCTGAGAAACAGTTAGCTGCACACCTAAGGTAAAAATAGCAAGTAAGCAAAGAGGTCAAATAAACCAAAAGATGGATTTCAAATGGGTTTCCAGCTTCAGCTTATGTCATCACAAGACTGCTTATCAGAGGGTGAATAGGTAAAAGATTCCAGCCAACTCCATAAAAATTAGTGTTCTATTTTAAGGTACACAAGCATATTTTGATATCAGTTGTGTATCATTTTACTGAAAGAAAAAGAACTTCAAAGTTCTATCTCCTGGCATAATCTGACCATCAGAAGTTTTATTACTGATGATTATGCATCAATCAGGATAAAAATGCATAATAATTAAAAAAAACCAAACCAGCTGAAATTCCAGATCCTTGGAAAGAGCCATATCAGCTTGCTGGCTTCCAGTTAGGGAAGACCAAAATTAAATACTCTGCTCTTGCAGAGAATTCAGATCTTTAAATTTTTGTCTTAAGGGATGGACAAATAAATAAACCTGTCCTAATGAAAGTCTGCAGAATCTATTCCGTACATTCCAGTCAGTCTCACCTCTATGCCTGGCAAGATCATGCAGATCCTCCAGAAGGTTCTGCTAAGGGAAACGTTAAACAAAAAAAGCTCAACATAAGCTGGCAGTGTGCACGTGCAGCCCAGCCTGCTGGGCTGCATCAAGAGAAGCATGGCCAGCAGGGCAAGGGAGGGGATTCTGCCCCTTTACTCTGCTCTCCTGATACCCCACCTGGAGTGCTGTGTGCAGCTCTGGAGCCCCCAGCACAAGAAGGACATGGAACTGTTAGAGCGAGTCCAGGGGAGGGCCACGAAGATGCTCAGAGGGCTGGAGCAGCTCTGCTGTGAGGACAGGCTACAAGAGCTTGAGGCTCTTCAGCCTGGAGAAGAGAAGGCTTTGAGCAGACCTTGGAGTGCCCTTGCAGTATCTGAAGGGGGCCTACAGGAAGGCTGGGGAGGGACTATTTACAAGGTCTTGCAATGACAGGACAAGGGGTAATGGGTTTAAACTGGAAGAGGGGAGATTTAAAGTAGATGTTAGGAAGAAGTTCTTTCCATTGAGGGTGGTGAGACTGGCACAGGTTGCCCAGGGAGGTTGTGGATGCTCCCTCCCAGGTTAGATGAGGCCTTGAGCGACCTGTTCTAGTGGGAGGTGTCCCTGCCTATGGCAGGGGGTTGAACTGGATGATCTTTGAGGTAACTTCCAACCTAAACCATTCTATGAGTCTGTAATTCTAATTATGCTTTTAGTTACTCCGTTGCAGAAGCTGCAGCCACAAAGGCCCTCATGTACCCAGTTTCTGGACATACTAAAGTACTCCATAGAAACGTATCATGCAGCACCCCAACCAGTGACCACAAGAACATACTGGCACATCAGTAAGTCACTCACACAAATATTACATGCAAAACTGAGACAAGACAAACTTCTGTGTCTGTCAGGTGTCAGATGAAATTGTTTCTTTCTTTGGCTGAGCTCAGAAAGAAGTCCTAACTGTAACACCACCGAGGTGCCAGAACAGGTATGTAATACCCACTGTAGTATTGTCTGACTCATTCAAATCATGTCACCCATTGATTTCTGAAATACAGGCCAGCGAGGCAAAGCAGTGCAGATGGGAGGAGAGAAAGACCACCTGTTTCTTAGTCAAACTAAAGCTATTTAGGCAGGTTATCTTTCTCACTCCAATTTGGTGAATGGCAAAGATATTCTGTGTCACTGCCCCTCTCTCTACCCTCCACAGCTTCAATTGCCAGGTATTTTATGCTATCTGCACCAATTAGCTAGAAACAAAGGCGGTTTAAAGAAAATAAACTCTTGCAGTGTAATAAGAAAATACTTCCAAGTTGTCTGTAGCCTCCTCAGCAACAATGTGGCTACATTGCTCAATCCGTGTGTCAAAAGGCACAAAAAAACCCCAAAACCCAACAACAAAACCAAAGCTAAACAAAAAATAGTTTTATTTAAGTATTAATGATTGATTTTTTTGGTAAACAAAGTATTGCAGACCACATCCATCCCTATCACCACCATCACTCCAGTTCCTATTAAAAGCACTTTCGCCACAGAAAGGAGAAAACATTTGCAATTCTTACAGAGGAAATTTAAGATACACTCTCAACACCAGAATAAAATACACACTCAGAGAAGAAATGACTGCAGCAGTGAAACACAGCAGTTCTACACTCACCAAGCCCTGGGAGTACAGTACTGATAATTGGAGACCCTTATCACTTGCAAAGACAGAACACCACAATCAAGGCGGAATAAATATGCATCTAAGGTAAATCATCTACTTACTGCATTTCAACTAGGCAATTCAGGCAATGTAAACAGAAATTATGCACTGCCTTCCACTAGATGGTAATCTAAAAACCACCGAAACAACTATACACCACTTCAGGCAACAGGGGCAGAACTGAAACCTCTCATCATTTCTATTTCACATGCATTATTCAAACGAAACCTACTACATTACAAAAGCCTTTTTAATATAAGGTAACACAACACATCCACCACATCTTTCAAAACTGGACTCCAGAAAGTGTGATTTCACAGGTAGCTGAGCACACCAGCATCTACAAGTATATTCTGGATGCATTCACTGCTAGCACTTGCCAGTACAGCACTGAAACAAGGATTTTTACAGACGGGTAAAGATGTAACTGTGAAGAAGTCTCACTGCTATTTTTCACAGCATATTCTAGGCAATTCTCTCACTTAGCCCTAAAATAAAATGGAACAGTCTCCAGATCACCACTTTTCCAGTCATCAATTCAACACACTTGTTACCCAGGTTTTGGAAAATCAGATGCACAAATATAATCAACCTATCTCCAACAATTTAGGAATTACGTATTCAAAAGTAATTTAATTCCCAATTGATTAAAACAATTAACCAACAGCCACACATTTCCTACTTTCCTTCTGCCCCTTTTTACCACCACACAAATAATTAAGCAAACAGAAGGAGAAGAAAAGGTTTTAACTTAGCTGTCTGAAAACTTAAACAATGAACATAAGCTTAAATCCTCCAAACTCTTCAAGCTTTTCTGAGCACTATGCCAAAATAAAAGAATACTTGAAAAAATACTGACCATAATTGAGGAAAAAGATCCACCAAAACACATCCTTTTAATCTGTAAGTATTGCATTCTGTATTACATAGAACTGCCTTTCTAGTTAGAATTTCCAAGTAGTTTAGTGAAAACTCCAAGTAATTTTAATAGTTTTTATAGGAATGCATATGAACTCCTCTTCACTAAATGGAAATCGAGCCACCTAAGCCAGCTATGTAATAAATAATTTAGTGCCCATCATTAAAATGTCATCTACTGCATTTCAGGGTTTAAAATATTTTATCATAATCCTAACATTCCAAGTATCGAGAGCAAATGCAAAGATCTTATATACCTAAAGCACTCAGACCTATGAGAGATGAAGCTAATATGGAGATATTTCACTTGTTTTTTTCTAGATGACATACTGCTCTTCAATGACTTGTAAGGGTTTTTTTTTTTTTTGATGCTGTCCCTTGTAATTTTAATGATAATCAGAACTTTGTTTCACATACTTATTCTGAGAACACATAAGAGCAGCACACAGCCCTGCTTGCTGACAGTACAGCAACGGTCCCACAGCCTGGCTGAAGCAAATGAGCCTTTCTCATCTGATGCCCTACTGCCTTCAGCACTGATCTAGACCTCAAGGTTCCTCTGTGGGAACCAAACGGTAGAACTATCCTGACCCAAGGGCAGGATAAGAAGTCTTTTACTGGGCTGATACTTAGGCCTCTGTGGGTTTTTTTAAATTTCACCCATCAGGAGAAACAACATGACAGTTCTGACACAGAGTAGGCTTTGCTGTCCCAACTCCAGTACCTGCTTTGGAGATCATGGCAGTGTGACTGTGACACCCTGTACAGCCACCAGAGCATCTATTCTGCCAAGTCAGAAAACATCTCTCCACCCACACGAGACATAACGCTATATATGCATCATTTGTACTATCATGGGATTTTTTTTCCCCTCCTGTAGCTTCACCCAGGACAAAGAAGGGAAAGGAAAAGATATTTTATATCTCTCATTTAAAAAAATATGCAACAAGTCACAGGCAATACCATCACCCTAAGAAGTTTTTTGAAGTTATATTTATTTTTTGGAATCTAAAGCCACGTTTGCAGGAATAGTTAACGTAATTTGATACATTTTGACATACCTTGAAGTCTAGAAAATTACCTTTTCTCTCTCCAAAACTATGTTTGTTGCATTTTTTTATCATCTCCCTCAAACATATGATCTCAGACAGAGGAATACAAATCATCATAGACTAACAGATGCAACTGGGAAAATACACATGGCTGTTTATCTAAAGTGTTTCCAGAGATGTACCCACAGCATCTGTCCTTTTTCATTTGTTCTATGTTTCACACATTCCAATACTCTGTAAAAAGAGAGTGTGACAGAAACAAGCAGAGGATATAGGATCAAGTTTAGTAATGAATTTAGGAGGAGAGGCTGGAAAAGGCTGCACATACACAGTAAAAAGTAAAATAGCACTTCAAGATGCAGAACCCCTGAAGACTAAGAGTCCTCTGCACCGATCTGAACTCTTGCTCGACCATGCAACACAAAACCATGAAAAAAACACAGTACAGCCCCCCACCAAATCTCTATATGATACTCTGGTTTCATATGCAAACTTGGTCTACATCCAATTGGAAGTTATTGAGAACTCCTAATCACAAATACATCTATTTTCTGTAGAAATCCAAACAAATAAATTTCAATCTTAAAAGACTCTAAAATGTTAAAACAGTTCATATCCAAAAACACTTGAAGGCTGTAGTTCTCTATAGTCAACCCAGCACAAGCATTTGTATCATCATTTTATCAAGGCATATTTTGGAAGAAAATTCCCATTAGTTCTGCACATTGTGTAGTTACTGCTTAGAAGAGGATCACAGAGTCATACAACTGTCAAAATTACATAAGTATGTCTATCAGTTGTCCTTTGCATTATTTATTTTGGATACTTAAGTTTACTCTAAGAGATAAACAATAAGTACTATAGACTCATAAACTGACTGTAGATACTGCAAATGCAGATAAAAAACTGCTATCAAGTAGTTGAAGTATTCACTGTCCTAGCTGACCCTCTCAGTAACCCAAACACTCTACTTCCAAAGTGCAAGTTTCAAGTATAACATTAGGGAGAGGAAGGGAAAAGGAGAAACTAGGGTAGTATGAAGAACACTTTTCAGATGTACTGTGCACATATCTTTTTTTTTGTATAACAATTCTTACTGCTTGAGTATTTTAGACCTATGCTAATGGAGCAGCATAGGCCTGAATATACATTTCCAGGGAAAGCCAGAAAAGAAAAAAAGATTGAAATAAGGCATCCTGAATTTTCAAAGGGCCATTTCTTCTAATCTAACTGCTTGGGTAATGCATCCAGAGTGGCATTTTGTAATGACAGCAACTTTCCAACAAATCAATAGTTATTTAATTCCCAACAAGCTCTCGAGTCCATTAAACCTGATTACATTCACCCATTTCAGTTGGGTGCAGTTATTTTTCCTACACCGGCACTTAATCTATAACAGGAACTTATGAGAACTTTCAAAAGCAATTTCAACATCAATCAGCATAGAGTGAAAGGCACGATTTGCTTGTAATTATTTATTGGACAGGATGGCACAGGGTCTGACTGAGCTCTGGAGTCCGACCTTCACCCCCAAATTCTAATGGATATGAAAGCCTGCTTGATGTGTGCAAGTGCGCCGTCATGCCTCGCTGCATAGAAAACCCCAGCATCAGCTTGCATGTCCCAGAAGACAAAGGTTTTCAGTACCAAATAATGGCCACTGTGCAATGCTCTATTTCTGTCTGTTGGATATTAAGCCTAAAGTGAAGAACACGACCCACAGTCTTCAGAAGCTGAATGGAGCTATATGGAAAAATCCCTGTTCATGCTGTAATCACTCCTGTATGCCAGCTAACTGCTGTGCTAAAGGAGCACAACGAAAATGTGCCTCTTCTCTGCAGTTCAATTGACTGGTCACTAGCACCACACAGAAATACTGTCATACACGTGTGTGTTAATGCATAGTACCTGACTACTGCTAGGGCACACTGGTTTTCATTTTGTCCATGCTTCAGAATGTTACATGCGTTCTTTCTTAATGTCTTCTAATACTGTAAGCAACAGAATACTTTTTAAATTAGTGTCCACATGATCTATTCAAAATCCTAAGTCTAGCAGCAGAAAACTCAGTGGCACCACTTTTGATGAAAATAAAATAAAACCCAGGCAACACACGTTAACAACTAAATCTAATCATTGCCATCTCACTTTTGAAGTACAGAATTTTGGCCCTGAAGCAAGATCTTACACATTCAGGGTTCAAAAGAATTAATACGATGTGCATAACTATTGTCTGAAGGTGCAGTACTTCTCTACACACAAAAAACACAGCCCCTTTTTTGTTCAGTGTGATGCATAACATATGAATTAATGCATATGTAACACTATTCATATTTGCCGTGCTAAAACACTTAACCTAAACAGATCATGGTAAGTTACTTTGTCTTCTGACCTGCCGTGGGAATGCTGACTCCTTCAGAAACCTAGAATGGATAGCAAATCCTCTGCCCTGTGGTCAACCTCGTGAAGCAAAGGCATGAATGTTAAACAGGAGACAAATCAATACAAGCAAATATAGCTCAACTACACCATTTATTCAGCCATGAGAGATGTCAATACTCAGATTAGGGTGATCCATCTTTTTGATTTCCTACTGTCTTCTCAGTGACTACATGAGAGCTTTTGCCTGTATTAAAAGTGTTTGCTTTCTCAACCGTAAAAATTCCAATTATTACTCTAAGTGCACTAGAGTTAAGTTGCTTGTTGGAAGCGGCCTTGCATTACCTGAACAAGTCCAGCGAAGTATGGTGCTGCCGGCAGAATCATTGGCACTCCATATGGATGTAGCAAAACTCCTTGAGACGACAACATGGTTTAAGTGATAGTATTACTCCCACTAAAGCTAAACACATCAATTGAAAGTTAGGGGAAAATCTATATACCAACTTCTTCCAAACTCAGAGCTAGAACCAAATAACTTCTGTCAGGGGCAAAGCCCACATCAGCTGTAAAAAAAAGAAAAAAATTGACGTCAGCAACTCTTAATGTTATAATTTTCTTCAGAGACAACAGATAGAGACAACAGCTGCAAACCTAACTCTACCCGAAAAGGAAGGTGCTATTCTGGGACCGGCTTAAGTAACATGATTGACCAAGTACTCTATCAGTTCAAGATTTTTAAGTGCTATACACATACAGATCAAATTCTGTATAGACCTACCAATTAGAATTAATAACAGTTACTGTTAGAAGGCATTTTGAAAATAAACAGGTTTATCATGCTCATGTGAATACATATCGCCCTATAAGCTGTTAAACAATATTCACCAGAGTTTAAACTTCAGTCTGTTACACAGAAGATATATTCTGTTTCCAGTCACTGTATCTTTCTTGCTTGTTCTGAATATTTGAGCTAATGCCAGTGGACTACTTCGATGAGTGCAAATTGTATTTTAATGGCTTTTCTAACCTCTCACAGCATCTATGTTGTCACATTTATTATAACTTTAAAAAAAATAACACACATTTGACTTTTAGAGTATTTAATATCTGTTCTCCAATTGAACTTGCACTTAGTGTACGAGACAAAAGAGAAATGTAGGCTGGCCTCCCCCTTAAACCAAACAGGTTTGCTTTTTTTTAAACGTACTACTTGGAAAACATTCTCTTCCATATCTAATCATTTTTATTTTAGACAAAACAACCTTAGTTGTTAACACCTGTTTCATGTGAAATGTATCTTCTAAGGCTGATATGAGTCATGACAAGGATTACAACTGAGGACTTTTTTTTAATTCAATCAAGAATTAGTTAAATGCTGAGAACTTCATGTTACAAGTCACACGCACATACAAAAAAATCATCCTTTCCTACAGTCTTTAAATAACCAGTGCTTCACATTACTAATTTCAGCTACTTGATTTTGTTACATAATTACTTTTCCAGATAACTAATTGCAGACAAGATTTGATGTGATACTCAATTATTTAATGTCACATTTTGACCATCGTGAAAGGTTTTCCGTAATTGATTCTCATGTATCAAGGCAGCAGTGTTGCACAATTTGGAAATGTACCTTAGCAGCTGCTTGTTGGCCCTCATTACTATCAGCCTTACACCACTTCTAACTTTAGATGTTGAATTGTGACCCTCTGTGATGCCGGTCTGAGAGACTGCCAATGAGGACAGCAATTGTCACACGATGAAGTCTTGTTTACTTAGTCCCATCTCCTGTTACAGAATCAGTTCACTTTTCTGCTGGGGACAATGCAATTTGCTGGTTATCAGACTATGCCTAGCTATTAATCATATTTCTTGGGGGGGGCTGGTTTTCGGTTGTTGGGGTTTTTTTTTCTTTTTCTTATTAAGGAACAGAACTCTGCAGTTTAATTATTAAGCAGACAGTAGGCTGACACGTTGTGCATTTTACCAAAAGATTTTCATAAACCCCAGCATAAAGAAAAATGTAACCACGAGGTCCATATGAGAAAGTGAGCTGCCACTACAACTCACTTAAAAGTACAGCTCACTTTCTCATGTGGACCTCGTGGTTACATTTTTTCTTTATGGAGGTTAATAACTGGGTTTATTTTAAGTATTACCTATTTGTTTGGTTTAACAGAGTGAGCTGCATTTGAGGAAGAAAGATTTCTTTCACTGAGGAATGGAGATTATAAAATGGGCTCTGCAAGCTTCACCCAAATGACTCCAGTGACACAAGGATTGTTACTGACATAAAGATTGCTAAATTGCTCTGTAAAATACCTAGTTGTCTTTTTGTTTCCACATACATGTATTTGATAAGATGCTAGAAAATCTAAAGAGCAAGATGATTTGTATAGGGAAGTGCAGGCTTGAGGGAGTTTTCTGTGATCTGTTTTGGGACAATTTTTACCTAATGCTTTCATTAATTACTCTGCCACAAGGCAACCTGCTGATGAAATTTCCTGATGACAAAGTTGGAAGGTAGTATCAAGACTGGGAAGGACAGGAATATTATAGAGGAAGAAGTGTTCAACATTACAGACTGCATTGGTAGAAATGGGATCAATTTCAGTAGTACAAAATATAAGATCATGCTTCTGCTAATAACAAAAACTTCAGTTCTAATCTCAGAAGGAAGCAAAGCAGGACTTCATTCCATCTGGTTAAGGACTTGGAGCTGGTAGTATGATGCCAATATGGAAAGACAAATCATCAGTGTTGCTTAATAAGTTTTCTTTCTCACTCAGTTTCTCAGAGGTAGTTCAATAGCATACAGTTCTTTTCACTCACATTGCAAAAAAAATGGCAAACTCAACTCCAACAGCTCCAGAAAGTCTTTTTTGTGCTGCTCAGTGGAGCAGAGCAACTCTGTTGTAACAAAAGTCTAGGAAAGTCTGATTTGTTTATCCTAGCAAAACAACTTGTGAACAGGGAAGAAAACAGTAGGAGGAAGAGACTGTTTAAGCTAAGGACAATCCTGACACTAAACAAACCAAGAAAGCACTAGTTATGAATAAATTTAGGCAAAAAATACCCTTTTGGAGTTATTTTTTGTAAATATTTTGTTGCTGGCTAAGTGAGGGTCTAGAACAGCCTTTCATGTTCACAGCAACAAAAAAAAGATACCTTGCACAAGAAAATTATGTAATGCCAATAGCAGTGGTAGTCAGTCTGAACTCAGCAGCTTATAGGGAAGACCCTTCCAATCCTTTGCAAGTAACAGAAACATTCAAGAACAACAAAACATCAAATCTCTAGAAAGCATTTATATTTACTACATTGCAGACTGTAATACATAACAATAAACTGAAAATAAACCGTAGTTACCTGTTTTAATGAAATGATGCTTTGCTTGCCTCACTATAACAACATGCTTCTAAATGTATAGCTGTATGGCACTCCAAATCCAAGCTCTGACTTTCTGGTTGGGCTCTTTGATGATGTCCCATGTGTGCACCAGCTACCTAAGTTCGCACAAACCTCTGTGAATCAAAACCACAGAAGTACAATACAGCTTTACTCACATCTCCGCCCCGTGCCAAATGCTGAACTTAGGCCAATGCAACTACATCAGCTTTACCAGTTCATACCAACATTTTCTTCTCCCTCCCAGCCATACAAAGAAAAAGGAAATTTGCCTTAGTTTTACAGTTCACCGTTAAGCATTAATGAGCATTTCTGTTCTGCAAGAATACAGTGAATACGTGAAGTCTGACCGTGAAGAATGCTGAGGACTCAGAGAACGAGCCAGAAGAGTCATTAAATAGGCTAATAGTTCTGTTGCACTTTAGCAGGACCTCTAGCTTGATTAGGGTTAAGAATGGATCTAAATGCTTTTGCTAGGACAAAGGCAGAATGGTCAGTACTAGGCACATCAATCACTTGTCTGAAGCCACTGACTGTGACAGTACTTCCTGCCTACTACAGGATTTTTACTCCCTGCAAAAAAAATAAGTGGGTGGGTGGGCAAAAAAGGGGAGGTTGTTTCTTTTAAATAACTATGTAGCTCTCTTTTCCATTACATTCAAGAAAACGATCGAGCTGGAATAAAATAAATAAATAAAATGACATGCAAAGCCATTTTCAGTATGTTAACGGAGGACATGTTTCTGTTAGCTATTTGTTGCCAAACTCTGGAATTCCAATAATTTTCTGAAACTGAAACCTCATTTTAAAAATGCAAAACAGGAGAGAAGAGCATGAAAGGAGATGGAAACAGTTGTATATATAAATAGTTTTATATATCATAGATGAATAATGCTTTTCTGTATCAAACTCTCATAAATCAGTAAAATCCACAATCTTATTTGTTTCATTTCTGCAGAATTTTTCTAAAAAAGAGGCAGGTATTGTTTATGAAAAGCTCCTTTTAAAGGTGCACAGCATAAGCAAGCTAAGGTAGCAGTGGAAGGTCACACAACACAGGTATTTCAGGCCCAGCAGTCTAAAGCCATAATCTCATGTTTTAATACAGAACTGAAGCTCCTGACAGGAGAGCTCTCATAGTGATTTCACTCTAGACTTGCTAAAAAGTCATTTGAAATGGGAAGGAAATTGAGACTTCTGTACAGTACAGATGCACACAGAGAGAAATAATGCCAGAAGTACCCCTCAAAACTGGGCTACACATCCAGTTACAACAAGGAAAATAAAGATGCAAGAAAGGGGCAAGATTTTAATCTCACCTGCATATAGCACTGAAATGGTGCAGTAGACAACGACCAAAATATTTCCCCAGGGAAAAACAGATGCCTAGTTTTGCTATAATTCAAGGTAAAAATAAAACACAAAACATCAAAACCAAACAAACAAAGAAATGTGCCTTCCCCTCCAAAAACCCACAACATTTTAGCAACTTCCCGGGAAAACACAGTGCCTGGAAAAGGCAGATCCCTGCTGCAATGCAGTCATCTACCAATCAATGATGTATGCTTTAATAAGATCCTGACAGAAATAATCCATTTAGACCATCTTTCTGCCAAATAATTAATTCTGCTTAAGTCCTATATCTAGTTCAAAATACCACAAACTGATTCTTCCAAATGAACTTCAAGTAATTTCTACTTCTTTCCAACGCTGGCCTGGCTTTCCAATCTCACAGATCATAAATAATTCAGGTAGCACTTTGGCACCTTCTTCATAGCTTATGGTATGCCATATCTGATTCCTTTAAGCTTTTCAACCTCCTCTTTTCTGGCCACCCTTCCTATTCTCCAAATGCTCTCCATTTTCTCTTTAAGATGTCTCAGCAGTTTTCCCGTAACTGAGTTTCCAGAACTGAGAAAATCAAGGACTTTCCAAGTCTCCTGGTAGCTTTCATCATCTACAGCAACTTAAAACTGTTGTTCCTGAAAAAGCTCAGTATCAAGGAGGCTCTGAAAGAAAAGGTAGCTGCCATTGATTAGTAATGCCTGAGGTAAGCAGACCCAGGCATTAACCGATATATTTGTAGATAGAGAAAGCTGTCCTACACATCTTCCCCTACCCTCCCAACCACAACTGCTGCCACAGTTTTAACCACCCCACTCATCTAGAAAGAATATTTCCACTTTCCTACATAAACTATTAGAAACCCAAGGCTCTTCAAGGGCATCAGAACCATTATACTCAGCGGCTGACTCTATTCCACTCTTCTAACCAAAGCCTGAAGTACATGTAGGAGCTGTTTATGCCAAGTATCAGTGGCCTAGCCAATTCCTCTTACACTTAGCAGCAGAAACAAAACAGAACACAGGCATTTTCCTAGCTTTTGAAGTAAAAAATATCACATGCATAAATGAAAGATACCTACTGATCTCATCCTGATGCAAGTATGCTGGAGGCTGTCAGAATTCGTTGAGTGTATTAAGTATCTCAATTTACACCAGTGTACAGAGTAAGAACAGCGAAACTGTTTACTACTGGGAGAGCCCATCTTTCTCAAGCATGTGGAACACTTGTGAGATACAGCATATATACCATCAATACATTTTTCTTCTGAACTTAAAGTTTCTATATAAAAATTACATTAGCTCTTAGACACAAGTTAAAAACTAGCTACAGTTTCAGAAGACTCTACCTGGTTCTTTTGGTCAAAAACCAGCAGTGCTTCAGTTCCACTGAAGTGCAATTTTCTAGCCTTTTCCTTTTAAATATACAATGGTGGCAAATTTAGAAATAGTCCTGCTGACCTCAAGAGCTTCAGACAGAATCATCTCACACAAAAATTTAGGAAGCATATTTGGGAAACAATTTGTAACCCTAGAAAACTGAAGACATTGACATTGCAGGCCATTTGGTCATACGTGATTTAAAGTACAGTATCTCAGCAACTGCTGGTCTTTGAGTACGTGGCAAATCCTTTTTCTTTGGTTTGACTAGCTCCAAACTTCTTTTGTTGCCAGGACTGTGCACTGGTTGTGTGGTGCTCTAGTATCTCACTGGCTAAATAACTACAGTAGCATTACTTTTGGAATGCTCCCACAAAAGGCACTTATTTTCTCATGTGCATTGCCCCACAACACCCACTTTTACTACCTCAGCAAGTGAATGGTACTCATCACCACCTTCAAGGGCTCACTTAAGAATAAACTGAAGCAATCTATTCCATGAACAACTGAACACTGGTATCTTCCTCATATTACCTCAAATATCATGGTCCTTCACCTCCTAGCTGTGCTCAAAATGGCATCAATACTTTCTCCTACCATTTCCTGATATCAGTTAAGAGCTTCCTACACAACATCTATGAACATTCTCTTTCAGCCAATAAAACCTCCTTTTGCCAGAACATCACACACAAATGTTGACTGGAGGATGAAGTGACTGCTGAGTGGCATGACAACCAATATCTCTGCTCCTCTGCAAGCCACCCATCCATTTGTGTCCACCTCGACTGTAAATTACCTTCAAAAAGAACAGTGTCCAGTACAAGACAATCACACCTATGATGGTAATACAAAAGAACACACACTCAAAAGGTTTACATCTACACCTAGCTTCACTCTTTAAGAACACATGAAGGCAGAGACATTGACCTAATTGGCTTGCCCTCCTCCAGATCCTTAGAAACATCTGGTTCCTGCTTAGCCTAGATTTGATGGCTACATATTTGTCTCCTCATAGAAGACAAAGTGATCTAGCTCTCAGTGAGTTGCAAAACATTCTCTTATGTTGGTGATAACCACATGCTGGACAGAGACAGCAGTTTAAAAAAGTAGTGCTAAAGATGCCTCTGTGGTTGGGCTTCCCTTTGGCTACCACAGAAAAGGATCTGTCATCATCCATACATATCATGGCATGAAACCAGAGAGCAATCTGTACACCACTGCTCCCTGAAAAACCAAGCAAGCAAATAGCTATGGGTACCCTTCAATTTTTCTGCATTTTCATATGAATTAGATTTTGAATTGCAACCAGATTTGTCTTTTATTTTTTTTTAACCAGCATTCATGTCAAAATTTAATCAGAACAAACCTCAGAATTTCACTTATTTAGTGTGCTGGGCACTGAACTAGGAAGAAGGATGACATTAGACTACACAAGAAGTCACAAGTAAAACCATCTTTCAAAGCTACAAGAAGTGGTGCAGTGTACATGGTGACACAAGCCACTTGTAGGGCAGTTACTCCAGTGAACAGCTCCACGGCCCAGAACAATACTGTATGCTGAAGGCAGTTCCTCCCTTTGTCTCCCATTGCTTTGTGCCACTCAGCTGCAGAGCTAGATGAAAATACTTTTGCTTTAGCTGCCAAGAGTTGAATTTGACATGCACATATTACTACTTAGTCGCACCACCAAAGATGTGTTGCAAGGGTCTTCATTATGTTTCTTATGTCTTAATGAGCAGTGCATTGTATTCCACCTCTTAGGGAGTTCCATAGGGTCATAGAATGGCACAGATTGGAAGGGACTTCAGAGATCAACTACTTCAACCTCCCTGCCATAGACGGAGATGCCTCACAAGTATACTTGGCAGCTCAAGGCCTCACCAACCTGGCCCTGAACACTTCCAGGGTGAAGGTATCTACAACCTCCCTGGGTAGCCTATTCCAGAGTCTTCCCATCCGCGTACTGAAGAACTTCCTCCTAGGATCCAATCTAACCTTGTTCTATCTCAGCTTCAAACCATTTCCCATCATTCTATTGCCACACAATTCCTATCAGTCGGCTAGAGTAGCAAATCATTTGTATCTTCAATGTTGGCTTCTTTGAGAACAAACTCTCCCTGGTCTCCAGATATCTTTAGGTATCTTCAGATATCTTTCACTACTTTGCCCTCAAGTTTATCTGCCATGTCTTTAAAAAGGTGCAAAAGCCTTGAGTCTACGTGACATTAAACAGCTTGGGACACTTTCACGATGTCACACTGCTTTGACAACATGCAGTTACACAGTCGAACCATGGGAAATGACATCCATGTTCCAGTGATGATAAGCAGTATCACATACATTTTATTGCAGAACATATAAGGATATATATAGGGAGAGGCATTTCAGAAAATGTGTATCAGTATCAGAGAATCATCTTTAATGCCATTCCATTATTATTTTCTTCCACATGCTAGATATAAGATGCCCAAGAAACAGGTCATTTTGGACATATTTTGCTAATAACTGTGAGCACTGGCTGGATGCCCAGGCCCAGAGAGTGGTGGGGAATTGTGCCACATCCAGTTGGTGTCTGGTCACTAGTGGTGTGCCCCAGGGATCAGTGCTGGGCCCACTCCTGTTTAATATCTTCACTGATGAGCTGGATAAGAGAACTGAGTCTGCCATCAGTAAGTTTTCAGACAACATCAAGTTGGGAGCAAGTGTGGATCTGTTAGAGGGTAGGAGGGCTCTGCAGAGGGACCTAGACAGGATGGATAGTGCAATGCCACGAGTTTTAATAAGTCCAAGTGCCAGGTTCTGCACTTCGGCCACAACAAACCCATGCAGTGCTACAGGCTGGGGACAGAGTGGTTGGAGAGCAGCCAGGCAGAAAGAGACCTGGGGTACTGGTCGACAGCTGACTGAACATGAGCCTGCAGTGTGCCCAGATGGCCACAGAAAGTCAGTGGTATCCTGGCCTGTATCAGGAATAGTGTGGCCAGCAGGACCACGGAAATCCTTCTGCCCCTGTACTTAGCACTGGTTAGGCCACACCGTGAGTACTGTGTCCAGTTCTGGGCCCTTCAATTTAAGAAAGATGTTGAGGTGCTGGAACGTGTCCAGAGAAGGGCATCAAGGATGGTGAGGGGGCTGGAGCACAGCCTTGCGAGGAGAGGCTGAGGGAGCTGGGGATGTTCAGCCTCGAGAAAAAGAGGCTCAGGGGGGACCTCATTACTGTCTACAACTACCTGAAGGGAGGTTGTAGCCAGGTGCATCTCCAAAGCAACCAGTGACAGAACAAGAAGACACAGTCTCAAACTGCACGAGGGCAGGTTTAGGGTGGATGCTAGGAAGTTCTTCACAGAAAGAGTGATTTGCATTGGAATTGGCTGCCAGGGAGGTGGTGGAGGTGTTTAAAAGGAGGTTGGATGAGGCACTTAGTGCCACGGTATAGTTAACCAGAAGATATTCAGTTGGACTGGATGATATTATAGAATCATAGAATCAACCAGGTTGGAAGAGACCTCCAAGATCATCCAGTCCAACCCTTCGCCCAGCCAAGGTGTTTTCCAACCTGGTTCATTCTGTGACAAGGTAGAAGGCCGTAAACTTCCCGTTGGGGTACACTGATTGGCAAATTCAGACTAGCAGCAACAAAATATTTTTTTCACTTGAAAATAACAGACTAATCAATGTGCACTCTTCACAAAACCTACTGATATATCCAAGCAATGCCATGACACATCACCATCCATTCCACACAGGATTTTTGCCAGTACTTGAGCATACAACCAGTCTCACTATCAGTTCATGGTTGTCTTGTAGACACCAACACACATGAAACAGGACCTTAGGAACGTAACAGGGTATTCTGTACCAGACAAGCCACTTGCCTATCGCTGACACTTACGAGGCTTTGGGTTTGTGGAAAGAATAGATAGCCACTTTTTTTTTTTTTTTTTTTTGTCAAATCTGGTCAAACAGACTTCTCTGTAATGCTATAGTCAGGTTATTCTGACTACTGTAATCACAGGAAGCTATGACATCTTCTTGACCTCAATTAGCACATTCATTATTCATCAAAGTACAGTTTTTGTTCCTTTCCCTTGGGAACGGCAGAGTATCACTGTGAGGATCTTTCAATACAACTTCATCCCCTTAATACACTTGGGATTTGCTGACAATTAACAGCTACTCTTTCCCCTGAGTAAAGCTCGTATTAATAGGACTGCATGGTGAATCATGAGATGGTATTAAATCATGCCTCCTGCCTGCATAAATACATCATCCAAGCACCCCACTATGCCAAGTGCAAGGGTTTGATTGCAGAAACCAGCATAGGGCAGATATCCTAAGTGAGCAGGGTGCCTTGGAGAAATAACCTATTCATACCCCAAAATAATATAGACCCTACAGGTCTTTAACAGGATCAGGGGGAATTGCTGCTCAGAACTGACAAGCTTCATATTCTCCAGAGATAAAATGTCAAGACTTGAAGACATTAGATGTAACTCAAGCTATAATTCAGCTCTTTCAAGACACCGGCAATAGTTTTTAAGTATTGAAATTTAGCCAAGAACAAGCTAGGAGCATCTGAGGCAAGCAGGATTTGGATGAAATCATTAGAAGGCACAGTTGAAAAGTTCACCTCCAAATCTGAATAAAGTTAAGAAAGCTTTTTCAACTTCATTGCTACTTTGCATCTTAAATCAGTTCAATCTCATAATGCAACTGTTTGGAGACACACCTAATCCCGTGTTCATCCACCACTCCGAGGCTCAGCCTAATGCTTTACAGGTAGCTGCAGTGCATGACCCGTCCATCCAACAAATTCCACAGCACAGGAGTACCTGCCTTTTCCTCAGACTTCTACCCACAGTCTGAAGGTCTGTGAGTGAGGACAGACCGCTGTGAGAGGAATTGCTCTGGTACTCTCTGCAAGCACTTTCATGTAAACAGCTAATACAGCGAAAAACAAACCAAAACCAAACCCAAAAAAAACTTTGTGAGATTAAGCTTCAGGAAAACTCCCTGGTACTGCAGTCAACAGCAGCACCACATCATGTGTTTTCTTTTCTGCTCTCCTTCAAAGACCTCTTGGACTATATTCCATTTATTCATTACACATTCCAGTCCTAAGTAACTATTCTAGCAAGCAGCAGACTTCAGCACCCACAGTGGATACTGAATTCACGTGAACACTTGATTTCTAATGTTCTTTCTCAAAACTTCCTCAGGCCAGTGCAAACCTATGGGGATTGTGCCACTGCTCAGAATAGCAGATGCAACTAGAGCAAGCACTGAAGAACAGGAAACCCTAACACTGTTGTGTCTGTGCCAGATGGTAAGCATCTTCTCCATCATCCTCCTATCAACATTCTTACTTCTGGTTAATTCAATTTTATATTAAAAACAAATAAGTATGGTCTTTTTAATCTTGACTAGGTTTTAATCAGTCTTGTTCAGTGACCTCGGAGTACACCAGCAAAGGACTGGTGTAAATTTGTGCAGAAGACAACAGAACAGGATTATTTCTACTTTTATTGACATCAGTACTTCAGCTGATATTAAGGCTATTAGTTTGATATGAGTAAGATTTTATTGCTGCAAAAATTAAGACAAAGAGTAGTCTCCTTCTAAGACCTGAGATGTGTCCAGTTATCGTGCATTGCAACTCAGGGGGATTAGACATCAAAAAATTAACTCATAAACTCTTTGACTTAGAGCATCTTACCTTTTCTCAAGAATTCCCAATAGTGATGTCCCTAAGCAGAAGAAATACAACCCATGATGCTGTTTAGTAAAAAAGAAACAAATCAGCAAAATGTGTGAGCACCAGGAACAAATGAAAATCAGAAATTTTAATGTTCCCCATCAAATTTTTACTTGTGTTGCTCAACAAACAAACTGCACTGAACGTTCATATCCTGTTTTCCCACACACAGACACAACTTCTGCACATCTGAATTATAAATGCCCTTATTGGAAAATTATCTCTGGTATTGCAATGACAGGAAAGTGCTACACAGCTGCTTTACAGAACTGCCATGTTTCAGGATAATAAATGAGTCAGCTGGGACCAGCGAATTCTTAAAGAAATTATTTTCAAAGGTTTTTTATAATTCTTTCAGATTTTTTCTTAATGATAAGTTTTCTTCACAGCCTGCTTCCTTAGATGCTTCTGTCATCTAGTACTACTTCATGAGCAATGTACATTAACAATTTTTCTTGTTGTCTACTGATCTACTTGGCCAATTATGGCACTAGTAAAAGAGCTAAATTTCCTGACTGTTTTCCTCTACTGTTCAGCACCCATTAGCTCTTTAAGACCACACAAACAAAACACTGAACAGCTCTGTGCTCCTTATGAAACTATGCAAACAACCAACATCCACCACTATCAAGGATCATACCCTGCCTGCTCTAACACAGCTTATTTCATAAAGCTCTGAAAATAACTTCACCCCAGTTTCCACGAAGCAGTTTCAAAGTTCATTTTCTGCTGAAAGTGAGCACACACCACTTCTCTAATTTTAGGGCCAAGAGGCATTTAAAGCTATTCCCAAGCAAAAGGTATAAGAATATGATGATGAGAGAAAATGCACATGAACTGTGTGAGACATTACTCTTACAGCGAAGCCAAGGATAACATCCTTAGTGGAAGTCAATACACTGTGCCTATCTAGACCTGAAGAAATTGTGATCCTGGTTTTCCCTCCCATTAAAATTAATCTCTGCATTGCAAACCAGAAAAAAAGCCTCCCAGACCATTTAGCAATAAACATTACAGATAAAAACAACCCATCAGTTTCTGGAAAAGACCTTGAAAACAAAGTTGCCTACAGATAGCATTGCCCTAGCACTGCCTCAGTATTTCCAAATCTGTATTTTAAAAGTCCTTGTTTAAGTTTCCATCTGTTATGTGTTTGTGCAGAGTAAAAACTACAAGTGTAATCCCCTAAATCTCAAGGAGCATTTACTGACACTTGCAGGTATGGATCTGAAATCCCTGATTTACTGTCAGGAATTTGCTACTGCTGCACGTGGATAGGTGAGAAGCAGATGACAAAAGATTACTAAGCAGCCTTTGTACGAATCATAGAATCATAGAATGGTTTAGGTTGGAAGGGACCTCAAGGATCATCCAGCTCCAACCCCCTGCCACAGGCAGGGACACCTCCCACTAGAGCAGCTCGCCCAAGGCCTCATCCAGCCTGACCTTAAACACCTCCAGGGAGGAAGCATCCACAACCTCCCTGGGCAACCCGTTCCAGTGCCTTACCACCCTCACTGTAAAGAACTTCCTCCTAACATCCAGTCGGAATCTCCCCTCTTCCAGCTTAAACCCATTCCCCCTCGTCCTAACATTACTAGACCATGTAAATAGTCCCTCCCCAGCCTTCCTGTAGGCTCCCTTCAAATACTGGAAGGCCACTATAAGGTCTCCTCGAAGCCTTCTCCTCTCCAGGCTGAAGAGCCCCAACTCTCTCAGCCTGTCCTCATAGCAGAGGTGCTCCAGCCCTCTGATCATCTTCGTGGCTCTCCTCTGGGAGGAAAATGAGGAAGTTTTGTTCTGTGCTTCCAAATGAATGCCTTTTTGCAAAATGACACCTGAACAAGCACCTGGAACATCGGTTCCTTATGTATAGGCAAGAGGTAGTTTACCTCATGGTAAAATGATACTGAACAACTTTATCTCCATACATAAACCAATCACTTTACATGGACAGCATTTCAAAGGCCCCAAGTGTACACATGTAGCAACCAGCTACAGAATAGAATCAATCAGGTTGGAAGAGACCTCCAAGATCATCCAGTCCAGCCTATCACCCAGCCCTACCCAGTCAACTAAACCATGGCACTAAGTGCCTATAGATAGCCGTACCTCGCTAACTGTATGCAGTGGCAGCTCAATAGCCACGGAAATACTACAAATTCTTCCTTAAACATTTTTAACAGGAAACAGAAGCTACAGAAGGTCTGATTTTGGCATTTGTTCACCACTGGTGTTGGGAAAACTTTCTCCTACATTTCATTTTTGAAGCAAAACCAATCACATTCCACAGAGTTGGAATTTGTTCACTGATGTGCTTTAATGCATCCAGCAAGCATAGTGGACATCAGTTTAACATAGAAAACCTTTTAAACAGTTGACATGCACATTAAAACAAAACAAAAAACTTCAAAAGCAGATCATGAAACAAGCACTCTTCCAACAGACAATCCATCTTTGGGAGAATCAAGTCCTACTCAAGTGCTGCCTGCTTGCTTGTACAGTAGAACTTCTCTTGGCAAGGCAGTACCAATGGTTGTCTGCCCTGAGTATGAGCTGTTAGATTAAAATCGGTTTGCGTACTGCCTTCCCTAACTGATACTCTGGTTAACAGTGTAAAGTTTTACTCCTAAAGAGTTCAAGTTAACTAATACTTTTCCTGTAATCCCTAAGAGTTCATCAGTAGTTGTTCTGGTAATAACTGAAAATGAATACACATTCCTCATTTTTGTATTAGCATTCACAACACAAAAGGATTATTTTGAGATAAAAAGTACAGCAAAATCAACGTAGTAGCGGCAAAAATCAACCTATATTTTACATTAGAATGACTTTCTAGTTTATAAAACTGCCTGACGTCACTCCCCCCCCCTTTTTTTTAATGGAGTATCACTCATTCAGGCAAAATAAAAGACTGTTGTGCAAATACTAGACAACTAATTACATAATGTACCTTTACAGAATTACATAATATGGGTGCAGCTTGTTTCCCTGTTTTCTGTTTGAAAAATAGATTGTTTAATAACCCATCAAAGCTATCTGTAAACCAAGGAAACAATAGAGCAGATGTTGACTGTTGTCTTGTGCCTCACAGACATAATTAAATACAATGAAACACTCACGCACCCAAATAATAGAGGACAAACAAATACAAAAATGGAACTCTATAAACATAAACCTCATTTACTGGGCACCTGTCTTCTATTAATCTGTGATATTTAAACCAGTGAGGAAAATGAAAAAAAAAGAAAAAGATATTTGTCTGCCTTCAGACTACAGAACAAACTACAAACAAAATATTCCTCTCAGTACATAAGAAGCCTTAACTTCTGCAGCACTGATTCCCACACAGCTGACTTTCACAAAGTTGAATTTTCTGTTGTAAGGCAGCCAGGACAGGACAGTTACATTTTCTGTAAGCAAAAGCTGTATGAATCAATGACCCCAAAACCCACTGTGCCTGGCAGGTAATGGGATCTCAAGATTCCCTTAGAAAGACGGGCTCCCTTTAACTGCAAAACGTGCTCCCTGTGATTATTTTCCACTCCCTTAATCTTTTGTTGAACAGCAATGGAGAATCAAAATTTGATTCCTTAAGTATCAACCCAAATGTTTATTTCCTAAAGGTGTCTCATAGCATGTTCAATACTCTATTTCACATGAAAATTTGAGAGCTTCTTTATCTTCCTCTCTATAATCAAGTGTAGGTACATATTTTCTTTGGTAATATCAATACTGGTGGACTATTAGGGAAGAATCATTATGTAAATTAAGTACCCAGTTCTGCAGTTGGTATTAGGAAAAGAAGTTTCCAAATAGAAAAACAAAACAAAACAAAACAAAACAAAAACCCACAACAAACAAACCAATAACAAGAACCCAAAACTTTGAAAATTAACTCTCACCTTCACTGCAACAGAACATGGAAGCACATTTCTGCCAGTAAAAAACAAAATAATCTTGACTTTAAAATGGTAAATACATTAATAAGTGTTATTAATTTTTTATTGTAGATAAAGAAAACAAAGTTGCTTTGTTTACTGCAAACAGATTTTGCCTTTACATCTCATGTAGTTATTTCTAGGACAGAACATAATGTGATCTGCATCTCTTTATGTTAATAAACCCACTCCAGCCTCTCTCCATAGACAACACCATGAAGTATAAATACCAAATGGAAAACAAATGGAAGTATAATGTCACTGTGAAGCAAACCAATCAACCCTAAAACAGCTGAGATAGATCTCATCCAGTAGTTCATTCATTCTTTATAGAAAAGAAATGAAAATATTCCTAGGTGAATCAGATTAAAAAAAGAAAAAAACCAACCACCCTCAGCAGCTCTGAAAGGTTGTAAAGCACTAAATTCCTTTGATTTATGAAGGCAGCGTTCACCACACTGAGCAAAACAACTCAGCATGCCGGGACCCTTTTCCCTGAAATTCCTTTATTAACACAACCTGGCTCTGCTAGTGAACAAAAGCAGCGGTGCGGTGTGTATAAATCATTAACACTGTGCTGTGCAATGGCTGAATTTCCTGTGTGAGCTAGAAAGCCTTCCTGCACAACAGGGATTTTGAGGTTGGAATTGGCTGCTATGAAACGTACTTCATCATTCTCCGTGTTTGACGCTTCCCAATAGCTTTGTACTTTTCCTCTGCTTTTTCTCCCCCAAGCCCAGCAACTGCAATAGCAATTTATTGGATCTTATGCCTGCAAATAAAGGAAAAGCAAGCAAGCAGGCCATTTAGAAGCAGAATCCTTCTCCCTTCATTTAAAGGCAGGTTGTGTTTGAAGAAAACTAACAATACTAAAAAATACATTTTGTTTTTATTTAAATCCATTTAGTTTACCACTTTAAAAGGAACCAAACCCTGAAATCGGTCTTAAAAATAAATAAAATCAACTACCACTAAACACATGACTCTTCTCCAAACCAAGTCACTTTTCATTGGAGCATTTGTTTTGTTATTTTTAAGCTTTATTTTTATTTATGTTATTTTTAAGCTATTTTTTTTATTTTTAACAACTGGAATGGGCTGCCCAGGGAGGTGGTGGAGTCACCGTCCCTGGAGCTGTTCAAGGCAGGATTGGACGTGGCACTTGGTGCCATGGTCTAGCCTTGAGCTCTGTGGTAAAAGGTTGGACTTGATGATCTGTGAGGTCTCTTCCAACCCTGATGATACTGTGATACTGTGAAGAGCAGGCAGAAAGGAGAGTGTCTGGGCGTGAGGAACTCCTGCAGTTATCCCTATCAGTGTTTGTACTTCAGGTGTACCACCAGAGCAACAGGCAGTTTCACATGCACGTGCTAAAGGTCACATCCTAAGTGGAGCTGGAATAGGTGGCATACCTGTCGAGGGCTTACTAAAGATAGGCGACAGAAATTAAACTCTCAGATCAAACTGGAGAGGAAAAATACAGAATTGTATTTAGAGAGAGAGAGATACAGCGATAGATCTTACAAAGATATTTCCCCATCCATGGCAAACCCCCTTCAAGATTCCCCATTCCCCAAAAAAAACTAAATCTACCTTCCCCAGTGCTCCAATCCTCTCCCCCCCCACCAACACCTCCAGCCAGCCGAGAGGCCTACTGCTTGCATGCTCCCGATAGTGGGCTCCTGCCACACACACAGGGCAGGAGGAGGAGGAAAGGAGATCGAACTGACCTTGTTGTGAGTCTATAAGGAGATAGCAGAATTATGGGATTGAATAACAATCTTCTAGTTCCCAGAACAAATTTTTAACCCTACAGCCTCAACCTAGGGACATTACCAACGGGAAGGGAAAAATAAACCACAACTCTTGGAACTGCAATTTCTGACCATTCCAGTCTTTTTGCAGTAACATACACAGAACGTGGATAGGCAACATCAAAGCTATTTACCTTGCATCGAAAGCCCATGCAATATGACAGAAGTATGACATCAAATAGCAATCATTTATAAAACATTCTGCACTAAAACATCCCTTTTGAGGCTAAACTTAGAAAAACTAAGGAGTATGACAGAGTAATGCTCAAAAAGTCATCTCAAACTATATGCTGCCCATCAGGAAAAATGACACGCATTAGGAAGGTAAGTAAGGATACAATCAGTCTTCCAGCTAGGCCAGAGCGTGAATCCTCATGCATGAAACACCAGCACCACCGACACATGAATTTCTCACCATCTAAGCAGTAAATACTTAAGACACTTGGATTGCAGTTTTGCAAAACGTGAGTTAAAAGTCGGAATAGGGAAACATTCCAGTGTGCCATTTTACACTTAACGCAGCCATCCAGCAGACTAAGGATTACAAGAATAAGCCTGCAATGCATGCAGAAGTCCCTCTGCATTACACAATAATGACATTCTGAACGGAAATAAATGAAGCCCCTGCAGTGCTATTCTGTCAGCTTTTGAAAGTAAATAACTTCGCTTCTGACAAGAGAGACATTTTTTTCCTCCTCCTGCCACAGAGCATTAATTGAGCTATGCAGCCACGTAACATCCCAGTGATAGGACTAACACATGACAAGGAGAAAAAGCTTAAAAAAGGAGGGGACACTCATGGTATATATGGGCTGCCCGGCTTCTTTTCAACCCCACATTTTCACACCAGTTTAGTTTTGACAAGACCTTACTCTCTAAGAGAACTTTCAACATGTTCTTCTTTTGCCCCCTCTGTACTGTTTACCAAAACTTATTTCAAACAAACATTTTAAACCCACAGTGTCTTTGGAAGGACAGTGCCATTACGAAAATGCAAGCCTGTATTTTAAAACGTGGTTTAAAACTTCTTGTTCTTGAAGAAAGTTTCACGCCCATAATCAATACCTGCAAACGACTATTTAATTTATAGAGGGTTTATTTGCCAGGTAGAGATAATGAAGATAGCTCTGAGAAGCTATGACAAGCAAATCCTAAGAAGCAGTTTTTAAAACTACATAATAATAATAACAACATTTCATGTAAGTGAGGAATTGAAGCAAGGCGTATCATAAGCATATACACACCTCAAATAGATCTGAGATGACAGTATTAGATTTACACAGTTACCAAAGAAAAAAGAACAGCCAACATATTACAGATAGGAAAATGAACGATTTCTGGTGTGTTTTGATAAAAAAAGGTCAAAAGGTAAATTTAAAAAACGGTGTAAGATGAATTCTTATTTATGAGCGTCTGAACATGTTAAGTATTTCAATTCTACAGTACCACAAATTTTCTCTCCATATCTGCGGGAAAAACATAAATCAGTGACTCGCAGTGAACAAAAAATAATTCACTGAAAGCTTCAGTTCTTACTAGAGTATCTAATTTTGATTCTGCATGTGTTCAACACAATGAGAAAGAGCAGGATCAAAACACGGCGAGATCTCGCCACAGCTGGAGCTTGCTATAGTGCAAAAGACCAAAGGCCCAACTACAACTACTCAGGATACTATAGACATTAGATATGCTATTTTCTCTAATTAAATTCACTGGGCTGCTGCACTGACAGAGTAGGAGGGGAAGGAAAACGTAAAAGAAGTCAATGGCGCTGCACTAGGCAACTCAAGAGGTAAATGAGCAATGCTAGCAGAGAAATGACAGGAGTTCCTCAGGAGAGCTCTGTTACTACACAGCACACTTTAAAACTGATAAATCAATTGCACATACACCTTTAAATGGCAAAAAAAAGCTTGTAAGATTCTTAGAGGGCCCTGACCCTTTCTACTAACATTATTCTAACTCTATAAAACAGGACAATAAATTCTAAAGTCAGTTGTCATCACTTGAGTTTATACTACATATTAAATACTTCAAAAATACTTGAGGTAATTAACATCCTGATAGTATTTATTCACCAGTTCAGAAATATGCACAATGAAAAACAAAGACTTCAGTCCAGTATTGCATGGCTACTAGTCAAAAAAAACCATAAATGCACTGAAAGAAATATCTACTTGTTGCCCTGAGGAAAAAAAAAAACCCTGCTTACATAACCACCACACACTTTCCTTGGCAGAAAATACCACATCACATCCATTTTATTAGGGTTTTAATCCAGAAAACAACCGCACATGTGTAGCAAATATCAGTGAAGAGTGCCAGCTTACGAATCCCTCACAACCGACAATCTGGCCATCACTTTTCAATGAAGTGTTCGAAAAGGTTCAAAGAGCCCAGTTACACAAACAATTATTCTAAGCCAAAACATATTCACCTGCTTCTGCCACATGGAAGCTCCTTTGCAACTGCTCTTGCTCTTAAATTCCAGAGCAGGAAGTAACCTTCTTAACAGATTCTGGTTGGTCGGGTGATTTTTGTGCCTGGGGTTGAATTTTCTTCAGTCTTTTGTTTCCGCTGGTTGGGTTTGGCTGTTTTTTGCTCGTTGGTTTTTTTTTTCCCTCCTCCTTCTTCTAGTACTTAAGAGAAGTACTTAACCAAAGCACCTCCTCTCACCATTGTTCAAGGGACTGACCTTGTTTGACAAGGCTGTAGTTAAATGCCCCAAACTAGCTCTTAATCAGAACAAGTACTGCTATAGTACTTGATCACTAAGCCACTTCTCATTCCTCTCCGGAAAACAGTGAAACAGCTCTTGCGAGACAAAAGATATGTAAACATTGGAATCTGTTTTGAATCTGTGGTGGCATCTCAAATGGAAGCTTCGAAGTTTACTGATGAATAGCAAACGATCTTATTTACCCTAATTAAGCTAAACAGTACATCAAGACATGACTCCTTGCTTGCGCATTAACAGCACTTCTGGATGTAACGGTGACACCGGCACCTTTGAAGGACTGCTCAATTCAGCCTCTACCATCCCCTTAGAGTGCCACACTGCCCCCTTAGGTGCAAACCCAGCCGCATGATGTTTGCAGCACAGCAACTCTTTTCTTGTTTTGTTTTAAGGAGGTACTACAATTTACCTGACAAAGCACAGGTTTTTATCCTACACGTATGAATAAAGCAGCACTATGTTTCTCTGGGAGCAGTGAAGCTGGTTAAAAGAATCATAAAGCCCTGAAAAGATTGCCTACCCTCACTCCATCAGCTACTGGACAATTTATTCAAGGCCCAGCTGTAAGAAAAACAGATGGTGAATGAGCATTAGTAACGTGGACTTCTTTTCACTCATGCAGTCATAAGGAGGGGCTGTATGTTCTCATATGAAAATTGCCATGAAATAGCAGACTGAGGAACAAAATCGTGCAAGGATTCCAATTTGTGAGCTAAAAGATGCTTAACATTTTCATGAGCTAAAGTCAGATTAACTTATTTTACAGGTGAGCACAAAGCAAGGAAAAGCAGCGTTCTCGTGATATGTTTAACCATCATAGAGCATCAGCTACTGAATTCAACCAATATACCTTTGAAGACTCAAAAAAGTGTAAAATGCAAAAGACACATATTTAGAGCTGTAACTGCAATGGTGGCACTCAGCAGAAGATGTGCTTACAGTCTATAAAAACAGTAAACTGTATCCAAGAATTGTTCATCCATTTAAATTCTTCACACAAATTTAGCACTAAGATAATCTGTTCTAATCCTTATTCCATTATTGATACTATTGACTACATCAATTGAAACTGCTACCAAATAAATCAACATTGAATTAAGCCATGAAGAAAGAATATGATATAAGTCTGTCAGAGTCCTATAAATCATCAGATCCAGAAGCATGACATCAGTAACTGAGTGGGGAATTTAGCTTTTCTCCATAGTCATAATGCTGAAGGCCTAAATGAAATTATGCTAATTTACCATGCAAGCACTAATGGAATCACTGGGATAGAGATGGGGGTGTGTGGAGGGTCTGTGTTATTGGGGTTTGTTTTGTTTTCACGGTAGATTCTTTTCATCATTGATACATGAGCTATACCATGAACCACTTTCTTGTTAAAGACAAAAAAGGTTGATATTGAAGTTTCAGTTCAATTGTTTTCGATCTGCGAATGTCCACTATGAGCAATTGCTCCGTTTAAGAGGAATTACCCTTTGTACAAACCACTTCACTATTTAAACCAAAGCACATCTATCATCATTAAACAGACAAAAAAGAAAAAAAAAATTTAAAATGACAGCAGGACTGTACACTATGACATGGAACATTATGTGATGCTCCAAAACAACAGTTGGCTTTGTTACTTTATTCAGAAAACACCATCTCAATAACCCTGTGACCAGGCAAACGTATATCATAAGGAAAGACCAGTTAATAGTACTCAGTCTCTATTAATTTGTGTTAAATCTTACTTTAATACCAGTCAAAATTTTGCTGCAAAAATTGTTTTACACTAGAATTTCCTGTAAGCTTATGGGCAGAAACTATTTTTTTTTGCATTGTTGTGTTGTGAAGACGAGAAAAGTGATTTATTTCAATGTTTCAAACACCACAAAATAGTTCCAAATGACAGGGCGCACTGCAAATCCAAGTTGCCTTTTCCTGTATCTTTAAACATTGACACTGGGGAAAATTCTAACCCAAAAGCATCTACACTTTTCCCAAGTGTCTCTGTCTTCACAGTGACGCAGTAAAAACTTCCAACTCAAAACTGTATTACCTCCTCCCGTCCGTTGCTACCACTGACACAGTCATTTTGGGTTTAATGTTGATTGAAAACTCTTTCTGGGTTTCTAAAATTAGAAGCGTATTGGTGAGAGAACATCCAATTCATTTTGGACAGCTTCAAATAGCTTAACTAACTCAGAAGCATCCTTAGGGTTTTTTTTTCTTGGCTATCTCAAGTTAGCATCTTATTGAGAGTTTATTCATCATGTGAACTAGGCTTCTGTACTTTATTTATTTTCAACTTTATTCTCAACAGTTAGGCTTTAAATGTTTATAGGTAAAGCATCCTGTATGCACAAACTGTTTAAAAAAAAATACAATCAGTTCCTCACTTAGCCCTTAACACATTATATATGTGCTTAATCTGGAAGATATCAGGGCAAATACTTAAGTTTCTAACTCTCAATAAAGTAGTAAAGCACTTCTGTATGTACACTGTGGAAAAGAATTTATCCATTTATACTAAACAAGCTGGCCCAGCAGTGTTAGTTTAGCAAATAAATAACAGCCAATTAAAAATGACTACCAAAACATAGACTCTGCCAAATGATTACTACTGCTCCACAGAAAATGATTGTCCTCATGGCTACGTAAGTATTTATTGACAGGAAGATGGTTTGTCCATCTTGAGAAGAGTGTGATGCCTTTTACAGACTTTCAGGGAAGACATATAACCAGTTCTAAAACTCACATGTGACAGAACGCCAGCATGTTCATCAGCTGCACACAAAATTAGAGAATACATTACTTCATAGATTCTAAACACATAGTAAAGTCTAACAACTGAGAGCAAGCTCAGTTGTAATACAGATGTTTGAATTCATTTTAACAGAGGTGGAAGTGAGCAGACATAGCTGAAGTGGAATTTTCAGAGGGGAGAAAAAAAAAATACTCAAAGGGTTCATGTAATGTCTATGTGCTGCTGGTTGCAGGGTCCACAGGCAGGGGGGGAATCACTAGTTATTAAGTTGCCAGATAAAGCTTTAGGTTACCAGTATTTAAGATCAATAGACAACTTCATAGAGTGAGAAAAATGTTTACAGTTTCACTGAAATAGTGATATTTGCTCTGCACATACAAAACATATCAGATATGGGAAAACAGAAAAAGAAAAACCCAGGAAAAACCACGTAGACTGTCATGGTAGAAGTTTATTAAATGTTTTTCAGCAATATGAAACACTTCTTATCCTTTCCTATTTAAAACTAGAACTATGTTACATTAGCTCTGGAAGTGATGTCACCACAGGACTCTCTTTCTGCCAGAATAATTTTTGAGATCAAGTAATATTGTTTCTAAAGGAATACTCAGCCAGAGAAATGAAATAATAAATTATATCTGAATCAGGATGACAACTATCCAACTCTCTAGGCACCCAGAATAACTAAGATACCAACTAGCAACCAAAAGAAGCAACAAGCACAGCATTTTGAACCTGCATGATTATCCCCAGGAATTCAGATGACTTTTTAACTTAGGTGTAATTGTGATTAGTGGAGACACGATGATTCTAAATTGACAACAGGATTAATCAGACAAGAAAGCTAACATTGAAAAAAATAGAAAAAGTGATCCTTGCAGTGTGGCAGTTAATCCACTTAAAGAGTTAAAAATTATCCGCTAGATATAGCACTTTGTAAAGTGCATTAGCAATCACTTCTCATCTTTCTCTCAAATGGAGTAGATGGAATTGAATTCAGTATTTTAATGTAACCATTATGGTTGCAGTTTCTTAAACCTTAAAGCAGTGCCATACTATAGATGTGTTTGCATAATGATACTGCAATAGCTCACACAGGAAGGTTATTATAGCACCTAACCTCACCTTTATGTTACTGTTTATCAACTCCTTGTGTGGCCATGTTGACCTCTCACCTTAATTCACATTTTTCCTTTCAAAACCCAGATCTTTAACATACAAACTCAAAAGAACAAATGCAACAAAATACAGAACTTCATCTTGCATACAGTCACTAAGTGCACAAGTCACACTGGACCATTAAAGCTGACCTATAAATGTCATTTCCAAAATGTATCCAGAACACAGAACTACTGAGAACACACATTTCAGTTATGACATGCAATTTATTTAAATATTCAAGACATCATATTTATCTGATGCAAATTTTAATTGCAGGCATACAAATCCCTCCCACATACATGTATAATCTAGGGCGTATTCAGGAATCTTTTATTATGCACTCCCAGCTGTAAGTCAGAAACGGTTTATACTACACTGTTGAAGCAAAAAGAGCTACAAAAAGGTTTATACCCTGCAATACTTGAGTTTTGGTCTTTCAGCAGTAATACAAAACTAATATTCTGAAAGAAAAAGAAGCTTTAAATCTATTTTCTTTAATCTCCAGGAACAAATAGAAATACTGTAAAGCATCTTTCAGGAATTTGTAAATACAGAAATAAAGTTAGAGACTGTTTCAGGGAAGTCAACATGCATATAAACTACTGTAGTGGAAGTTGGAAGAAATATGCCTATTTGCTACAGTAGGCACAAGCATTTTCTTCCCCTGAAGTTTCAGCAGAAAGTAACAGAATAAACAGGGTTAATCATTTTTTTACATGCTAACATCTTTCTGTCTTGGCTTCAGATACTAGATGACTCTCTATAATGGTGGACTCAGTTATAAAATAGAGAAGTAGAATGCAAAGATAATTCCGAAATGTGAGTTTAAATAATCATGTGCTATTATTTCATGTGATTACAGAGAGAGGGTTCCAAACAGTAAATGATTTGGGGAAAGGGGTGGAAATATTTTAAACACCCCTAGAAGGAAAAGCACATGAAATTAATAATAAAAATCTTTAAAATGGGTTAGAAATTAGTGTTATTTTGCTGGTGTCAGAACCCTTATTTAAAAATCCATTCTTACAGACTTCAGTGACAAGTATTAAGTCTGCACAGATACAGCTTTAGAATTTTTTTTTCTCTGCAAACTGAAAAAAAAAAAATCAGCTTGATTTTAATCAGTGGCACGTTTCAACACAGACTTAAAATTCCTGGCTTCAAAGAAGGCTTAAAACAAAATTGCCAATGGGCACATTTACATTAGAAGTATAATTTATGCCTGCAAGTGAATAAAGAGCAGTCCTTTATGGCTGAAACTCTGCTACAGTATCCACGAGAAACGCAAAGTACTGTGCTAAATATCTATAAACAGCACCAATAAAGACACAGAAGAAGAAAAAAAAAAAGCAGCTATGCAAAAGCTTGATGCTCTGTTAAAACATATTTTCCATTCACTCTCACTATTCCTAAGTGCAGGCACAACATACACTCCACACAGTGGGAGACATTTCTACAGCCTATTCATAGAAAAAATACCTCCAAGATTACAAATCCCCCAAACGATGCTGACAAAGCAGGCACTATAGGAAAAGAAAAAGTTAAGGAAACTTACCTGCTGTAAGTACATAAAAGTCAAGGCACAGGAGAGCTGGGGACACATGCCCACATTCGGCAGTGCCACGCAGGTTGCACCCGTAAGGGGATGCTGCATGGTGTTGCTCTGAAGTCTACGTAGAACAAGTGAGGGGGCTTGCATGCAAGCACGTTTGCCCTATCTTGTCACTATGCCTTTTTCCTTCTGATTATTTAAGTAAGAAACAGTATTTCTTGAATGCCTTTTTTTCCCCAGCGCTAGATCTCTACATTCATTTGTCAGCTAAGGCAACTTGGTAGATTTAAACTACGAATTTTTAACAGAGAGGAAAAAAAGAAGACACAGCCTGCAGCCTATTGATGAGCAAATGGAACTTCCTCAATGACAGAGAGCTGAAGCTTGTCTCACAACAGTAGCTGCTGACTAGTAGAGAGAGAGAGAGAGAGAGATTGACTCAGTGAGGCTCAGTCGGCTGGTGCTGATGCTGCACAGCTTCTCATTTGTCAAATGGGTCCTAGGGCAGGGTCTTTACCACTCACCAAAATTCAAATACTGCATTTTAAAAATCCCTGGAGAGGATAGGGAAGGAGAGAAAGTGAGCGTGCTGCATCACAGGCATCCACGAGATCTGGGCAATTAGTGTCATTGCCCAGCGGGGACTGAATGCCTGTTATGATTCTGCACGCACACATACACACTCACGCACACACAGGGTTTTTTTTTCTCCTCTCACAGGACTCACACCTGACATAAAAAGGGCTTTCCCCTTCCAAGAACAAAACTATGAAGCACGAAGTGGGGATGGGAAAGAATCTTGGCTAGTCCAGAGGATTCCCGTAAATACACAGTGCTATCAGGAGAGGAGCTGCTTTATTTAAACAAAAAGTAATTTTCTATCTATGTTTCATTCACCATCTAGCTTCCCAGAGAAGCCTTTCAAAGCATTACAGCGAAACTGTGAAATATCTGCTAACCACTGCAGCAGAAACACCAGGAATGAAATAAGATTCTGTGGCACACTGGGTCTACTTTACTGGGGGAGGGAAGCAGGCTTGGGTAAAGACTGTATCTTAAAATTGGTCTAAAGCCCATCTCATCTAAAATTACAAATCTGTTTGACAGCTAGTCAATCTATTAGAGGGGACTGCCCTATCAGGTTACATGGAAAAATTACATTTGCAATTTTCAGAATTTAATGTTTACTTTTCCATTTTGAGAGTGATACCTCAAATTAGTATTCCACTCTTGCAGGCATTTTCTTCTCCGCCCCCCCCCCCCCCCCCCCCCCNTTCCCCCCCCCCCCCCCCCCCCCGCTTTATTTTATGGAGTAATAATTATTCATTAGTAGATCTAGTTAGTCTTTATGTAATAAAGTAGGATGTGACCTGCAAATCAAATAATTTATATTACAGCTTGTCCTTGAGGTCCTATATTACAGATCTCTTTTTTTTTTTCTTAGATAGAACTCAAGTACAACAGAATATACTACTATTTTTAATTAGAATTTGACAAATGAATTAAATATTAATTCTCCAGGAAAGAAGGTCAAACCTCAAAGCACCACCTGGGGTTTTGAAGGGGTTCCTTTTAAAAAGACTCTGCAGAAGATTTTTAAATTACCTATTTTATAGGATATTTAACTCTCACGAAAAGACATCTTAGATCAAGAGTTTAATGTTAACAGTAATAAATAAATAACCCACATACAAGAGAAGTCAACAACATAACTGGTTTGATGTTAGGATCGACCCTTAAAAGCAAATAATAGTTCCCACTTACTGGAAACAGACACAAAACCTGTCCCTGCAACACAGGCACTATATTAAAAGAGAAAAATATTCTTTTTCTTTCTCGATGAGCACACACATACCTGCACCCACACAAGCTTCAGAGACTGATTTAGATCCATTAAGTCTTCATGTAAAGCCCAAGAAATCAGTTATTATGTAAGAATAACCAATCAATATAACAAACCCAATGTATTTAGAACTCGGCAATTGACACCAGAACACTCATGCAACACAGAGATTGGTTTCTGGCTTAGGAAATATCCATTTTTTTTCCTGGTTTACCATGGACTGGTCTCCTAGCACAGTCCAAAGAGAGTAATCTGTAATCTGTGCTGTTCTATATCACAACCAGCCAACCAAACAAACAAGCCAAAAACAAACAACCCCCCAAAAAACAACCAACAAACCACCATCAAAAAAGACCATACACACCACATAGCAAGAGGAAGTGAGAAGGAGGAGAAATGAACTCTTTATACATCCTTTCTCGTTTTTTTTCCATTCTTTGTCTCTGCCTTAAGCAGTCTCCTGTTCTGACAAGAATATGTCATGCTTTTCTTCATTCTTTTTTTCCCCCTGTTATCACAGAAAGGCTGTTATTCTGCAAATGCCCTAAGCTGATAGAATTGTCCCTTCAGCTCATTTTCATATGAAATACCATAAATAATACATGGTACTTTAATAAGACCTTATCAGAATGTTTAATGAAAAACAAATACGTTATGTAAGGAGGCAAATAACCAACTCCTTCCACATTATGTCAAAATCAAAGGCAGCACACTTCCTAGCCAGACAGCTTGGAACTATGTAAGTCTATCCAATTTCCCAAAGTGAGGTTCTGGAACGTGGTGATGGTCAAGGAAAGTTTCTTCTGTCTACTGCACTATTTTACAGCTTAAAGGATATCCATAAAACAGATTAAACTCTTAAAAGCAGTGCACTGAACAATTACTTCAAGAGAATTTAGTAGTAGAAATGTAACTAATATTAACTGTAGAAGTCATTGGTCTTTTATCCTTAATTTTCACATGTTTCAAAGCAAGGAAAATATGACCCACAAATACAATTAATTCTATTTGTATTATTAAAACAAGAACATCAGCATTTTAACTATCCAAACCACTGACACACAGAGAAACATATATAATTCAGCAGAAACAGAATTCTTTAGCCTGATACGCGCTACTTCAAGAGATGCAAGGGAAAGAAATGAGCGATTTTCATCCCTTCCAAGGCTAATTTGTCATTAAGTCTCAAAAGGAAAAAAAGGCAACAAAAATGTGTTTTATTTTTACACAAATAAAATCGATGTTTCATCTTTAAAACCATTTCCTTGTTTACACAAACTCTTCTACCAAACCCAACCCATTAATCACAACCACATTCCAAGTTATGGCTATATATACAGTAAGTAGCACCACAAAGTTGCCAGAGGTACATGAATGACTGTACACACTCTGACCTTCTATCCTCATGCACAGTCACAGTTGTGTTGTAAATATAATACAATTCCCCAGAGCAGCATATGCCCCACCAATACCTCATCTGCAAATTATTAACAACTTGATTTTCCCTCCTTATTCTCTACAGATCTATATGTGCAACTGCAAAGCTCTCTTCACCTACATCAGTGTCAAGTTGCCTGATTGGTTTTCTGTAGGGTTGGTAACTCAACTCCGGTATCCCACACTCTGTTGCTAGTACTATCAGTTAGATATCAAGTAACAACTACAAACCTGTTTCAACACAAAAGGAGGATACCAACCTACACAACCCAAATCATCCTTTGTGGGAGAATAGTTCTTCCACATTGATAACAAAACTATCTGAGGTGCAATGCCTACTATACCACTGTGAGAGGCAACACTCTGCTCTCCCACCTGTTTGGATTGTCCCTGTCATAGCATCCAGCACACACAGAGAACCTGCAGACACCCAGCTCCTCCCCCATCTAGTAGGACTGCCATTTGAAAAATACCAACAACAACATGCTGATTAATCCTGAAGATGCAAATCAATGCATGGACTCAAAGAACCTCTGAAACAGAATGAAAAGACTCAGCAGTCTCTCACACAGCTAACAAGCAAATATGAAAACACTCTCTGATTTACAATGAAAACAGTTAAGATAGCAGAAAATAGGTAAGTATAACATGTTGCATTGAAAACCATGCAGTTTGTTGCAATCTAGCAGTCAGCTGCTACTTCTCACAACTTAAATTCACATTTCACATTTACAAACACTCAACCTAAAAGTTAACTTTTAGAATTATCACAGCAGACTGCCATCAAGTGAAACAAGATCTCAAAAGAGTGCACCTGCAAGACCACATTATTTTACACATCAAACTTGTCTCAGGAGCACCCTACCCTAAGAAGTTTACAGTATTTTGAAGACTGCACGTCTCCAGACATCAAACATTTATTAATGTGAAAAAAATCACACCTGCATATTGAATTAGCCATGTGAGTAATATATTATATTTTCAACTTTATAAAATGGTTGATGTGGTAAAAAAATAATTCAGGCAAGTGGTACAGAAGCTAATACTGGTGCAGTCCTTTCACTCAACACTTCTTTTCTAGCATCACAGCAAAAAAAATAGCTCCCAGGACTTCAAATCAGGAAAAGCAGTAGATTATGAGCTTAAAAGCAGAATATTTTATTTACACATTTTAATAAATGACTAACAATCATTACTATCTTTGCCTTTACTCCACACAGCATTCTGTTTTCTTGTATGTGTGTCATGTTTACTTGTGGTTTTGTTTCGGTTTTTGTTGGTTGGTTGTTTTTTCTTTAAAACTTAAGAAAATATCACTGATGTTATAAAACTATTTTACCAAGAAGGCTAAAGAAAAAGGTCTTCTCTCTTCTAGTCTTTTCAATTAATGGGCATCATCTCATGCTTCCAGTGATATTGTCTTGTCATGAAAAGCCCTATTTCTAATTTAAGGTTTCTGTTAAGATTGCTCTTCTTTACTAGGTCTTTGCACAATGATCAAGACATTAGAGGCTCATGCTTACCTCAGGCAAGTAAGAATCACTAATTTTCTGTCTCTATTAAGCACTGTGTTACATCCATCGACTTCTCCATACCCGGCGTCTTACAACGACTCTATGGTATAGTTAACCTCTTCAGCACCATTTAGTTCATAGTTCGTAAGCATTCACCATTAACTAACTCACTTTTCACAACACAAATAGCCAAGAGCCCTTATTCCCACCCGACCTTCGTGTTCAGGAGGGAAGAAGGTAACAAAGTGAATAAATAAATCAAAATGTTCAGCACTTAAAGAGTGCTCCATGCAGAATACATGTGTTCCTTGACAGGCCTTATTTTCCTGCTATCTAGATATTCCGTAGAAAGCAAGGGAGGGTGGGGGTGGGGGGAGGTGGAGAGGCAAGGGGGTATCAAGAAGACAGCCTTAACACCTGGCTCAGGTATGGGCAAGTTCGGAGCAGTGATTTGTGAAGAGACGGGCTGCTTTCCCGGGGAGTGCGCGGTGCGGGCAGCAAGCGCTGCATGCCGGCGCAGCAGCCCTCCCTCCCCTGCCAGCCGCTGCTGTCTCTGCCCGCGGTCCCGGCGTCCCGCACGCCGCTGTACCGGGGACTCCATCTAGCGGGGACGCGGCTCACATCAGCCGGCGCGCAGTCTCCCGCCGCGCCGCTGTGCCCGCCTGAACCCGACAACGCCGTTCGCATCGCGCATCAAGGGCGATGAATGAATGAGCTGTTAAGATTAATTGCAAGACTACCTGCCTGAATACACCGTTGAGGGACACAGAAGGAAATACCGACCCTTTGACAGCCACACCATTTCTTCATTAGAAGTTGCTCATAATCTAAATAACGATATCTGATTGGACTGAAGATAAAGCTTTATTGTGTCTATACTGGTGTTAACAATCTAAAGCTAATAATGTAAGAGAAAAAATATGACGACTATTGATCTTAACCTACTCATCTTGTTAGTATCCTGTATAATGACAGCCGATTCAAACAATTATCAGAAAACTTTCTAAAATGTACAGTGGTTGACTACTCAACAGAAAGAATTAAATGTAAGTTTTGTGCTAACTGCTTTCTGGATAAAACCAACCAAACAAATGAAGTGACAACAAAACCCTAAAAGTTTCTTGGATGGATACAGAACACAATTAAGGACTTTTGTTTTCACTTTATGTTTTTCTATTTATTTTGGAGAACACATAGTTTCCAAGTCTAGTTTGTTTCTGTTTATTTTAATTGCTGCTTGTCAATATTTTGCCAGCATTTTAAAACTGATTTCCTGAAGAAGAAAAATATTATGTGGTGAGGTTTTTGCTATGTTTGTTTTGTTTTGGTGTTTGGTTTTTTTTTTTTTCCTAATTTTTGGTTTGGGTTGGGGTTTGTTTGTTTTTTTCCCTAATTTATTTCCTAAAGTCAAAACTTTAGGAAAAAAAATTAATCCAATGGCTAATTGCATCTACAGTCCTCTGCTTCTGCTTTGACTGCCCCCAATGTAACATCTGACAGAACTGATCAAATATATGAAGCCAGTCTCATGAATGGTAGGTAGGAGCAAGGAAGTGCAACAAGGAAAATCCTGAGTACTCAAAGGAAAAAAAAAAAAAAACAAAACACACCACCAACCCCCCCCCCCAAACCATCTTGTCAGCACAATTTGTGTTCAAGTTCAGAGATAGGTTTGTTTTTTTTTCTCTACCCTTTGCATGAAATCAATGGGGAACGCATAATTTTTGAGATGCGTCTGAGACTGCACAGCAAATGGTCACCAATAAGATTCTCAGCTGCCACACAGTCTGGCATCACGCCTTTCTGCTCCACAGCTCCCAGTTGCATTCAGCCCATTGTCAATGCAGTGCCGCTTTTTGGCTCCTTGCCAATCTGTTTTCATAATTACTGTCATATAAACTGATATTTCAGAACTAGAAACCATGTTGCTGTGAGGTAAGGCCACTGGAGTTACCCTTTGTGCTGTGTTAAAGCAGACTATTGACTCGTTACTTTTAAATCTAAACGTTCTACCAACACTTCCTGCAAAATATGAAAGGATACTATGTTTTTTTCAGGTTTATTTTGAGCACAAGACAAGGAATGGCAATTAAATATAATCAGGTTTTGAGGATGCCTGCTTTTTCTTATCATAATGTTACTTTCAGAGTTTCAGGACTTTTTTTAAGATCATAGAAGAAAACAGTGTCCTTGAATAAAGTATTTACATTAATAAGTTTTGGCAGACATCATTTTAATGTGTAAAATACCCAAAGAAGTGGTTTCTCCTATCCAAACTATCCATTAGCACAACAAGGCTATCCTAAATTACATCGTTACATATGTCAACCAAAGTACAAAGATTTTGGGAGGATGAAGGACAGCTTTATTCTTACAGAAATTGAATGAAATCAAAGGTGACTTAGAAGAAATGTGGCATCCAGGCTCAGACAACATCCTATCATCAACTTAACCCATTAACAAACCCAGAGGCAATAGCAAAGAAGCCAACACAAATGTCAGTGGAGTGTGCCAGAGAGCCAGATGCCATCACTGGAAAATAATTTCCCCAGCCTGGCATCTGGGCCTTCTGCCTGTCACATGAAGAGGAGGAAAAGCTGGGCAATCACAGTTATTTTTGGGTGTGTATAAAGCATGTTTCCCTCTCTTTATAGCAGTGTTCTTGACTAACTTGCATGGGGCACCTTAGAAAGGCCACAGGTATGTCTAAAATCACTTATCTGTTTACACTTGTGCTTTTGGGAAGGATGAAATAGAAAATAAAACGGGGAGAGGGCATGGAAGAAGGCGGAAGAAGGCAGAAGAATGCACAGCAAAGTAAAAAATACTAGGGTTATGAAAACAAATGTTTACCTTTCATACTTCTTACACTGTTTATTTCAGCATTTTCAACTGTAAAACTTCAATGTTTTCTCTAACTTTTCCCATCAGATGTCCTCTGTAAATCAAACAAATCCTTGATGTGTTCTCTTTGCAATAACATTCCTCATAGCAGGTTCAAAGTAGTAACACCGAACAAATGTATTTTAATTCCAACTGAATTATTTTATGGATTATTCTATATTATAGAATGGCTTAAGGGTGCAAGGGACCTTATATCTAGATCATCAGCTCCAACCACCTCCCCATGATAGACAGGGATGCCACTCAACTCGACTTGACTGCTCAAGGTCTCATCCAACCTGGCCTTAAACCGCCCCAGGAGAAGGCATCCACAACATCCCCAGGCAAGCTGTTCCAGAGTCTCACCACCATCATACTGAAGAGCTTCCTAAGATCCATTCTAAATCTACTCTCCCGCAGCTTCAAACCATTTCCTCTTGTGCTGTTGCTAGACACCCTTATAAAAAGTCCCTCTCGAGCCTTCCTGTAGGATTCCCTCAAGTGTTGGAAGGTAGCTCTAAGATCCCCTAGAGTCTCTTCTTCTCTAGGCAGAACAACCCTGGCTCCCTCAGCCTATCTTCATAGCAGAGGTGTTCCAGCCCTTGTAGCCGTCCTCTGGCCTTGTTCCAACAGCTCTGCATCCTTCTTAGAGTGAGGACATGAGAGCTGGACACAACATTAGTAGTAGGATCTCACAAGAGCAGAGTAAAAGGGCAGAATCACCTCTCTTACCCACAATCCTTTTGATGTAGCCCAGGATATGATTTGCCTTCTGGGATGCATGAGCACACTGCTGGCTCATGCTGAGCTTCTCATCAATCAATACACCCAAGTCTCTTTCTTCAGAGCTACTCTCAATCCACTTTGCACCCAGCCTGCATTTGTGCTTGGTTTGTTGTTTCAAATGCTAATATTCTAGTAGTGAGTTAGGGTTCAGGAATAGTTTGGGTTTTTTTAAACAGAAGGTAAGTTTTCACATTCTTGTCACACGTTGATTACATCTTACTATTTTAATACCTAGCTAGCTATAAGAAAGTTGCCTCACTACCTTTTACAATAAATGCAAAATTCTTGAGCAACCACCCACATATAAAACCACTACCACAAACGCTGACAATCAGTCTGACATCCAATCTGTTTCCAGCCTACAGTCACAGAAATAGAGCCCTGCAAATTCCAAAAAAAGATCACCAACATTTTCCTGAGTTTAAACTACTTTTAAACTTCTTTTTGTGATTTGGAAGCTTTGCCCTTGCTTGGTTCATCCTTCATCCAACACATTAACATATGTAATTAAATTGTAACCCCCTAAAGGTTTGCACTGGGGGTTTCAAAGAATAACAATGCAACACACTGCCACCAAAATTCAGGTCGCTGGAGTCTCAATAATTTTCTAAGAGCTCACTTTTAACAGCCATAACTGTAATGTGAGTCTATCAGTGACAACAACTGAGCCCTATGAATTATGTGCTCATTTGCAAATAGCTAGCAATAATAATAATAATAGTTAAAAAAAACCCCAAACTTAAGATATTAAATCTCTCAGATAAGAAATAAATGAAAGTAAAAACAAAGGAAAGATATTTAAACAACCTGAGTTTAACATGAAAACCGTAAGACACCAATGTCCCTGATAGTTCAAAATTCAAAACATTTCTGTGCTGTAGCATAAGCAAAAGGTTTTAATGAAACACTAATAAGATGGTTGAATAATTTGTTTGTGAACCGCGAAGTGCAAAACTCTGGGAAGATTTATCACTTGCAGAACACAGTTCACAGGCTTGGAAGAAGAAAAACCTGAAAATAAGGCTTGATTTGTTACTCAAAGCAATACAGAAACAACTACTATGACAAATGTGAATGGAAAAAGATGAAGTCTGGTGATGAAGATGATCAAAGCAGTAGTACACACTGAGTAGGGCCAAATCTGCATTTGTGGAGGAAGAGCCCCATGCACAAGCAGGTTGGGGAACAACAGTCTGGAAAGCAGCTTTATATAAAAGAACATGGAAAGCCATCTATTAGAAAAAAACTACGGAAAAAGAAAGAATTAACTCAGATGTGACACTGACAAGTAAAACATTTCAGTGATGACACACTTAAAATTTCAAATATAGATAATAAAGACTTTATTTGAGGATAAGGCATCTGAAGATTTAACTCCAAGAGGACTGTAAAGGTCTTGGCATATGGGTTTTTTACAAGACCTCGAATTGCACAGTGTAAATTCTATCAACCTGTCAAAATCTTTACCATTTGGTAAAAGTTTTTAGACTCCACTGGTGCCAAACTGTAAGTGATACTGATGATTGCATCTCATTATTTTTGTCCTCAGAAATTATTATGGAACCTAAAAAAAATAGTTTTAGGTAAGAACTCAGAAAGCTATAGTCCTCTTTTGTCCTGACCAGCTCTAACTACAGCTTTGGTCTTACTCATAGTTATTCATGCTATGACGCTGACGACTTTTAACAGCTTTATTATGTCATGAATGCATCCAAGACATAGGATACTGCAACTTCAGAGGGGGAGAAAAAAGTCCTTTAGTCCTGAAACAGATGATAGCTTCTGAAATATTTTCAACTTTCTCCTATCTTCTGTGTTTCATTTCAGAATCCAGCACTATCCCACAAAAAAGAAGACCTACTCTGTCAATGGGGTAGCATACTGAACAAAATGTTCATCAAAAACTTTTGTCTGCCTTTAATTGGGTCTTTCCCACCACGTTTGAGAGATGAATCAAAAACAATCTTCTGTAAGCTTTTTTAAGCTTTAGAAAGTCATATTTGGAAAGTCTAAAGTAATACTTAGGAAGTTCACAGTTCACCTCAAGTTGTCTCTTTCTCATCAATATACCTTTAAAGAGTTTACCCTGAATGATCACTTTTATTTTATATTTACTACTGTTGTATTTTCACTTTTAAAAAAGGATTTTGACAAGATCCCTCTTCCCCAGAAATGTTTCCACAGAACATATCAACTTGAAAACAGATGTGAAAATTGTCCAGCATCACAATATTTATGCCCTCACCCAATCCACACTCAGGTGACTATTCCAATATAGCACACCCTGGATGCATACACAGCTAGTTACTAACTACTCATCGTAGGAAGGACACAGAGCTATTGAAGTCAGAGGAGAGGAGGGCCACAAAGATAATCTGAGGGCTGGAGCACCTCTGCAATGGGGATATGCTGAGGAAGCTGGGGTTGTTCAGCCTAGAGAAGACAAGACTCCAGGGGGACCTTAAAGATGTTTTCCAACACCCAAAGGGACACCTGAAGCAACAGGACAAGGGGGAACAGTTAAGCTGAAGAAGAGTAGGCTTAGACTGGATCTTAGGAAGAAATTTTTCAGTACAACCGTAGTAGGATGGAGGAATAGGTCTGCCAGGGAGGTTGCAACTACCTTCTCCCTGGAGATGTTCAAGGTCAGGCTGGATGAGAATTTGAGCAACCAAGTCTAGTTGAGAGGTGTCTCCGACCATCGTGAAGAGGTTGGTGTAGCTGATCCCCATAGGTACCCTCCAACCTAAGCCATTCTGTGATCCTATGAAAAAACTACCTGTTACTAGGTACAGCATACAGCTCCCAGTGGCCCCACTGCCACTGGAGACCACACAAATTCTGGCAGGCACTTTTTCTAACCATTGCGAATGGCTAGGCCTACTACGGGAAGTCTGACTACTGATAACGTGGCCAGAAATTACTCCAACAATTTAAAATGAAGCTATCAAACAATGTTTGGATGGACACATTCATATATTATGTAGGTATAACAGAATGTTATCCGAACTCTGCTACGAGGCAAACATTATAATCTATGTGGTACAGGTCCCTCCATGCTTACTGCCCCGTTCTTAGTCATCTCAAAACATATTCCATGAGCAGAACAACAACTTGCTAAATGTTTAAACATCATATAATTCATACCCAAAGATGTGTGGCAGCACCAGCAAACAGCATTCCCCTCTGTCTTAGTGTCAGAAACTTCTTGGTACAGAACATGTGAAGGATTACAAGTGTTCTGTATTCACAACACAGAACTGTTGTGATTTGTTCTGTATGTTGAACTGTTACTTAGTTATGCAGATCTTACAATACAAATTATATTTGTCTACCTACAAATATTCCTTTAAATCAATGTGGCTTTGCAGGAAGATATTTATTTGGTTACAGATTTGTTTGTTTTGCTTAATCTACTTAAGCAGAACCAGAAAATCAGGTCATAGTTACCTACATGGGTTTATGCTACATGGACAAATGTGGCCATAAAGTAAAAGTTGGTTTTGTTAAATTGCTACACAGATCAGCATGACAGGAGGAAGACTTGAGTTGGAGCTGTTTATTCTGTGACACTTTGAATGCTTGGTGTGTTTACCTGCTCCAATGAAAATTAACAAAGGTTACCATGAGAAAGATTTGATGGCTACGCTCTGAATAGTTGGCAGAATGAGAGCACAAAAATTAGGAAGAGGAAAATTTCAAACTGAAAAGGTATAATAAACATTTGTGGCTTGGGTAGTAATGGCTAACAGCAGCATTGAATTTATACAACTTTCTGGGAGAAGAGGAAATATGTTCTTCTGTAAGTCTGCCTGGTAAATATCGATACGTACTTATAAAGCACAAGTACTGGTAATTATTTGAACAACAATTTATGCCTCACCACATGCAACAACTCCTTTTTACTCCTATCTGTTCACAGAATGTCAGGGTTTGGAAGGGACCTAAAGAAATCATCGAGTCTAACTCCCCTGCCAGAGCAGGACCGTACAATCTATCTCAAGTCACAGAGGAACACATCCAGATGGGCCTTGAAAGTCTCCCGAGAAGCAGACTCCACAGCCTCTCTCCAAGGAGCCTGTTCCAGTGTTCTGTGACCCTTACAGTAGAAAAGTTCCCCCTTGTGTTGAGGTGGAACCTCTTGTGCTGCAACTAACATCCATTGCTCCTTGTCCAACCACAGGGAGCAAGTGAGAGGAGCCTGTCTCCCTGCTCCTGACACCCAGCCCTCAGATTTTATAGACATTTATTAAATCCCCTCTCAGTCTTCTCTTCTCCAGACTAAAAAACCCCAGGTCCCTCAGACCTCATCAGGCAGTGGTCCAGTCCCCTAATCATCTTCATAGCCCTCCTCTGGACCCTCTCCAGCAGATAGATTCCCTGTCCCTCTTAAAATGGAGAGCCCAAAACTGAATGCAGTATTCAAGGTGAGGTCTCACGAGGGCAGAGTAGAGGGGAAGGAGAACCTCCCTTGATCTGCTAGACACACTCTTCCTAATACACCCCATCACGTGAGACAGTGTCAAAGGCCTTGCAAAGGTCAAGGTAGACTACATGCACTGCTCTCCCTGAATCTACCCATTCAATTATGTCATCATAGAATGCTATCAGGTTAGTCAAGCATGATTTCCCCTTGGTAAATTCATGCTGACTACTCCTGATAACCTTCTTGATGCCTTGAGATGTCCTCCAGAAGGAGCTGCTCCATCATTTTTCCAGGGCTGGAGGTAAGGCTTCCTTGGAACCTCTTTCTTGCCCTCTTTGAAGACTGGAGTGACACTGGCTCTTCTCCAGTCCTCAGGCACCTCTCCTGTCTGCCACAATTCAGCAAAAATTATGGAGAGTGGCAGAGTGATAACCTCAGCCAGTTCTCTCACACCCTTGGGTGCATCTCATCAGGGCCCATGGACTTGTGAATGTCCAATTTGTGTAACTGACCCCTAGCCCAGTCTGCACTGACTATTGGTGAGTATTCCCTTCTCCAGGCTTCCTCTCTTTCATCCAGGGTCTGGAGCACATAGGGGAGTTCAGCCTTAGGTGTAAAGGCTGAAGCAAAGAAAGCATTCAGCAACTCTGCCTCCTCTGCATCCCCAGTTATCAGGGCTGCCTCCTCATTCAGCAGAGGCCCCCCCACACACCTTCTTTGTTCTTCCTTTTCCTACTGATATATTTGAAGAAGCCCTTCTTGTTCTCTTTTACCTCCTTTGCCAGTTTCAGTTCCAAAAGGGCTTTGGCTTCCCTTATTGCCTTCCTGTTCTATAGGTTAGTTGTGTTCTATAGCATGGTGAATTCAGATAAACATTAAAGGTATGCAAAGTTTTCTTCTTTTATTATTTGTTTAAATAGCACAAAGATCTGAGCTTTTCAATTACATTTCCCTGGATCCTGTTTTTGTGTAATTTGATAATCCTGTGAGGATAAATTTTCCCAGGTATAGTCAGTTCTGTGTGAACTCAAATTGTTCATCTGTTAACGTATAATGAAACAAAGGTACCACAAAGTACAAAGCTAAAATGATAAAAATACAGTTGAAATTGAGAGAAATATAGAGACGAGGTGAAACAGGAACAAACAAATCCTGCATGAAAGTACCTAAATACTTAATTTCACTTGTTTAAAGCTTTTATTTTGCCATGAAAGACGTAAAACATATAGCACCTGTGTACGTCTGCAATATAGATAATCTGATGGCAGCATCATTCTAAAGTTCATGCACGTTTTTAAAATGATTTAATGCTCTCCTATCGTTCTCAATTTTATCCAGATGCCTTCTTCAGTCACACCAAAAGCACATTACCGAACATTTTACTTATCATTGTATAAGGCTTAATTCACTTGCAAGTTTGCACTGCACTATTTTCAGCTGAGCTGCATTTCACACCTGCCTCAAAAAAGATAAAGACTGAGATGGTTTTGTGTTTCAGCCTAAAATTTCTGAGAATGTTTGTTCTGGAAGTAGACTCAACAAAATAGAGTAGTAGGCTTCTGGCACAAATCCTGCACATTACATGCAATTAATGAGCAATTTTCCCTTTATCAACTGCATGACTGATATTAGCATATCCTCAGCTCTGATGTACTGACATCACAGGAACTGAATTCCAAATTTTATTCATTTAAGCAAAATCTGAACTGAGCCCCAAATCTGTAATGTCTGTGTAAAGAAGTCAGTCACCTCGCTTCAGAAAAACACTTTCTCATTACTGAGCATGCACGGGACAGAGGAATTAAAGACATGAAATCAGGTTTTGCTTCCAAATTTACTCTCATTGACGTGAGGAATTATTCCAGGAACTCAGTAGGTGGGACACTTATCTGACATGCCAAAGAGGGAGCCTGTGGGTACTGGGTTGTGAAGAATGCTCAAAGTTTCTAACCACTTTCTGTCTTAGAGTGTTTTCTTAGAAGCAATTATTCCCAGGAAACCTGGAGAAGGTCCTGCTTACATAAAGTATTTTCATCATAGTTATTTGTTTGAAATAGGATGTAACTTTTTTTATGATTTCCCATGGAGAACTATTTGGTTTGGTTTTGAAACTGCAAAGAGCCAGCATTTCAGCAGAAGAAGAAATTATCCCTGAAGTTCATTTTCTAGTGTGTTAAATTATTGCAGTGCTTCAAGATGAAAGCAGAGACTAAGATTACATATTTAATTTAAGCATATCACATTTTGGAGATTATTTGTAACTGGAGATAACTGCCAGTTTTTTACTTATGATTTCCTTGCAGAATGATCAAAAGGCTGCCATTGACAAACAAATCTATTTCTCTCTAGTGATCTGAATGCAAATGTCAATAGCACAGCTGTTCCACCAGCAGAAGATTCTGTTATATCTATTTCATTCCATTATCATCACAGAATGAACTTTCGGTACTGCACACTCTGAGACGCATTCAGGTGACTCCCTGTGCTTTCAGTTGGGCTAACTGGACTTGCCTTTAGGTACCTGTACCTGCTTGACAAACAAATGAACAAATGCTATTTTTGTATTTCCTCTATAATGAGTTGCTTAAAGCCAAATTTTAGGCAACTTATAAAGGATTTCAATCTCTCTGCAGTTCCTTGCATCCCTTCAAATGTAAAGTAGGTAGTATAAAAAAATTTACTTTCATATGTCTTTATTTTGAGCTGGTATCTTCTCTCTTTGTTTTCATTCACATAACCATTACCATAAGTTAAAAGGTCTAGCTTCTAGTAAAATGATGCAATAATCAATATGGCAGGGTTTTGTAATGTCTCTTCCAATTGGTTATGTGTTAACATCAAAGTAAATCAAAGTCCATAAGTTCATAGAACCATAGAATCAACCAGGTTGGAAGACACCTCCAAGATCATCCAGTCTGACCTATCACCCAGCCCTGTTCAGTCACAGAATCAACCAGGTTGGAAGAAACCTCCAAGATCATCCAGTCCAACCTATCACTCAGCCCTATCCAAGCAACTAGATCATGGCACTAAGTGCCTCATCCAGTCTTTTCTTGAACACCTCCACAGACAGCAACTCCATCACCTTCCTGGGCAGCCCATTCCAATGGCAAATCTCTCTGTAAAGAACTTCCTCTGAATCTCAAGCCTATGCTTCCCCCAGCACAACTTGAGACTGTGTCCTCTTGTTCTGTTGCTGGTTGCCTGGCAGAAGATACCCAACCCCACCTGGCTACAACCTCCCTTCAGGTAGTCGTAGACAGCAATGAGGCCCTGAGCCTCCTCTTCTTCAGGCTAAACAACCCCAGTTCACTCAGCCTCTCCTCATATGCCCTGTGTTCCAGGCCTCTCACCAGCTTTGTCACCCTTCTCTGGACATATTCCAGTATCTCAACATCTCTGCTGCTGTATTGTTTAACCAAATATCATTTTATACATTTTGCTAAAATTTGAACATTTCTCCATTCAGAATCTATTAGTGGATGATGACCAGCTGGGATTTGGTGTACAAAAGCAACTCAAGTTGTGAGTACTGACATGCTCTTAACTCTTTCTCGTTTTTTTTGAATCCTTTAGTGTGTCAAGAGCAAAAAATGTTTGTGGAATATTATGAAATACTGTGCCACATACACATAAAAAAAAAAAATCTATTATAGTTTGTATTGCTGTAATTTAGTTGCAAGCATGAAATTCCCATTAGTAAGCTATATATCATTTTAGCTAAATAGTATCCACTCTGAACTATATTATTTTGGTAACATGACAGCTAGATTTGAAATGGAATCCAAAGGTCATAGTTGGCATCATATTGAGCATTACTTAATCACACTTCCCATCCTGTCACTGACCTCATCTCTTTCCAGCCCTAGCTACAACTGTCTGCATAGCAGCAGGTGTGGAAGCCCTCAGATTTGTTTCTGCCATTTCATTTTTTCAAAACCACAGTCAAGAAAGTAGTTTTTAAGCTGCATATCAGCTTTTTGTGTGTGTGTGTGGCACTACAATAATCAAGTATTTGGTTATTTCCAATCAGTACATTCATGATATTGAACATATTTGCCATTTCTATTGCTCAAGTGGAAATTATATTAGCAAATAATAACAGCAACAGATAAAAACCACAATAAATTACAATGCTCATCTCCTACAAAAGTCCACTCTTACAAAAGCATTGCACTTCCCTGCTGCTAGTAGCAAACTTGTGTTTGTAAACTTGTTTTGAGTAAGTCCCACATGCGTGTTCCACGCAACATAAAAATTGTCTGAGGTTCAGAACTCTTGAGCCTTTGAACCCTTCTGACCCTGAAAAACAGCCATTCCTAAATTTAAACTGAACTAGAGTTTTCCTCCAAGCATCTGACATGAATGTCATACTGGAAGAAAAGTGAAAATCACAGAGGACATACGTAAAAATTTGGTTTAGTTTGGCAATAGCTATACATAAACCAGAAGTACATTACAATAATGAAAGCACCCCAGAAATGTCGTGTAACTAAGAACATTTGTGAGTGCTGCAGGGAAAACAAACTTCTTGTGACTGAGAAAGCAAGAGAGTGTAAACATTTTCTGATTAAAAGTTGTATGAGATATAAGAAATATAATCAGAGTGGTGCCTTTGAATGTATTGGATGCTTTGTGGGTGTGTGATTTTTTTTTTTAAAGGAGGAAATATCCTTCAATATGGACTCAGCATAAAACAGGGCAGAGAGCTGGTTCAAGACAGAGACTTAGAATGATATTGTGGAATGCACATTCTAGCTATACCATGTACTTTAGGGAAGAATGTCTCCTCTGATAAAAGCTTAAAAAACTTTCAGATACAGTATACCACAGACCTGAAGAATAATTTACTTTAGAGAGGTTCCCAGTTCTTGTAAAGCCATGTCTCCCTACCTATGTTTCTAATGTGTAACAGGAAGCTTCAATAATAATTTCATGAACCCTTCACTTGTAATTTCAAGAATATTTAAAAGGCTTAGGTAATAGGAGTGCATTCGTGAAATAAGGTACTTAAAATTTTACTTAGCAAAATGCAGAGTCTCTTGAGCTGTGTGAGGTTGTTAATGAATGCATTTTTGCTTGGGTCAATTTTATAAATACTATATATTTATAATAGAATGCAAGAGTTATGCTCATCCAAATATATACATATTACAAACCAAATTTATTATGTCATCCTTCATGACAACATCTTGCTACTCTATGCTTAATTCAAGCTTTCATTCAAAGAAATAAATTTCTATTTGGTACTGTTATGTCCCCGCTCCTCTGCAGGACAGCTACACCATCCTATCCCCACCTACCCCAATTTCTAGGTCTTCTGGCCTGCAAGCCTGTTTCTGGGGCCAGATTGGAGCAGTGGAGTACAGAAGAGTCTGTTCTCTCCTGCTGGTGGTGTTGAAGCTTTGGAGAGGACAGAAGTGTCTGATTTTGCTGGAGCGGTGATGGCAGACTAGAGAACAAAAGTGAATGAAAAGAAGAAACCAAAGCTTTCTTACTTTGCAATTCAGTCATTCCAGTGGGACATGCTATGTTATTTCCACTCTATACATTCATCATTGACTACAAGAGGGTCAAGCTGCTTGGGATAGATGCAATGCAATAGTCAGGATTTCAGAATTCACATTGAGTGATAAACACTTCTAATGTTTTGTGGCTTTGAGTATTTAACTCACAATCTTCGTAATGTACTTTGGTCAGTGTACCTTATATTGCACTGTGTCAGTATAGCAAATCATTAAGTGTGGGTACACATGAAAAAAGACAAACCAGTAAAAAATTAATGTTTCTCCAGTAATTAGGACTAACCCTGTTGTGTAAAGCTCAGTTTTGTTGATTAGATTTTTGGGTTTAGCTTGAATGGAATAAATGAGTTTTAGGGTAATCTCAGAATCTCTTAACTCAGATCAGTTTTCCATGTGAAGCGTTAGTAACTGCAGTCTGTTTATGATTTCAGGGGAGAGGCACAGGTTTTCTCCAAATTAATACTGTATGCCATTACAGAGGCCATAGGGTAGGTTTGGGCTTAACGCTGTATCTGTTTGCAATCTCATAAATCCCTAACTAGCAATGATCTTTCTTAAGCATTCTTTAAAAGTGTTTCTGCTGAGAACCTGATACTCATAAAGAGGATTAAAATGGCTGATGAATTATGCAGCAAGGCTGCCTTGTTCCTTGACTACATCTATTTTATGGCAGTTGAATTATTTTGGCAAGACCTAGATAAGACTGTTAAAGTTTACTTTCTTTCCAATGTGTTTATTCCCATATTAGTTCAACCTTGAAATCGTGTCAGCTTTTCAGCAATAGGTTGTGAAACAGTTAATAAAGAATGGTGGGTCAACAAAGGCAAGCCCTGACTTCATGTGAGGACAAGTTTTTCAGGATTGGTGGTATGATTATCCAGTCCTGATACCGACCCTTATTTTATCAACATTTTATTGCAGAAACTAATAAAATGAGATTTCTTTTCCCCCATGTAATTCAACCCAAAAAGAATCACCAAGTCCTTGAGAACAAAATGTTCCTGGTAGTTTATCTGCAGTACTGCAGGCATTCTGCCTTCTGAGAACCCGGGACAGTTTACACTGAGTGTTTGGACTTCTACTAGTTTCAGTGATTTTGGCTGGTGATAAATGGACGATGGAACAACACTGCAGATTTTTTACTACTTGTAACTTGTAGCCTCCCTTCTGATTTGAATTAGTCTTGGTTTTGCTTTTATGCTGTTTTGTTTATCTGTGAGGTCTTGAAGTTGACATATGTGGAGATTGCTAGTGAGTCCCTGCATCTAATTTTGTTCTGAACTAGTCTGTACTCTGGTGGAGAAAGTTCAAATATTTGCTATTTCACTTTTTTTATTGACGCATAAGATTCTTATTCTTACACCCTCGCAATGTGTCTTATCAGACTTAAAGAATGCAATTTTCATGTCAATAATATCAGTTTCTAGTAAAAATTCAAGATCTAAAACTGCATCTATTATACACATAATGTAGCTGATACAGTAAGGTATGTGCTACATCTTAATAAGGGCTGAGATTGTCTCTGGAGCAGGGAGGTTATTATGTACACAGAGAGGTATGTTCTGTCTCTGTAGAGGTCAGGTAAGCAAATGGCACTAAACACCTGTTATTAGATGTGAAACCCTTTGTGTTGTAGGTCACCTCGCCAACGTTGACCCAGGCCTGTTGTTAGCACCAGACGACTGTTTGGTGGCCTGGATGAAATTCAGGCCAATCTCAATTAGTCTCCTGCAGCAGAGTTTATTTTCATGACAATTGGCACCTGTGATGGCAGATTCAAGAGGCAGGCCAAAGGTTTGAAAAGGCCTGCAGAATGATCTGAGGAGTCATTGAGAGCAGCACTGTAGAGTTCAGTGCTGATGCAAATGCATGCAAGCATTAAACTGCACTGGGTTGCTTGTGTCTGATGTAACTCAGCACTTGTCATTTAGCTAATTTTAACTTCACCTCTGTAATAACGCACGGGACACAGCGGATGGTGCTTTTTATCCAGCCTATGGACTTTGTGGCTATCACAGAACTTTAGAGGCTGAAAGGGACTTCCAGATGTCATCGAGTCCAACCCCCCTGCCAAGGCAGGATCGTCCAGGGCAGTTCACACAGGAAAGTATCCAAGTGGGTTTTGAAAGTCTCCAGAGAAGGAGACTCCACAACCTCTCTGAGCAGCCTGTTCCAGTGCTCTGTCAAACTCACTGTAGTTTCTCCTCGTTCTGAGGTGAAACCTTCTGTCTTCCAATTTGTAGCTATTGCTCCTTGTCTTACTGCTGCTGACCACTGAAAAGAGATTGGCCCTATCCACTTGACATCCACCCCTCAGATATCTGTATAGCTTGGTAAGATCCCCTCTCAGTCTTCTTCTCTTCAGACTAAACAGTGCCAGGTTTGGTAACCTAGCTTAACTGGAAAAGTGAGTTACTTGTTAAGCTTTGGCTTTTCATTGCTTTGAACAACCCAAACCCAAGTCAGTGTCCGTGCTGGTGAGTATCCTGCCCCTTCATTTCAACACAACATTTGTTACCTAATAAGGTTATCTGTTCTATTCGTTTGTGCCTTGTTTGAGAAGAAGTTCAGAATGTCCTTTGGAAATCACTAGTTTGTTGTCTGGAAAATAAAATACTTGGAGACACTGAAAATAAGCTACATCTTGAGGGTGACTTATATTAATTCTTCTGTGACAATCTACTAATTTAGATAGTTGTATTTTCTATTTAATTTCTTCTTTTTTACTGATAAAAATCTGATGTTGCTAAGTTTTGTCTGGATTTTTTTTTTTTTATGGCTGAATTATAAAACTTAAGGGAATAGATACACCTACCATGTTTTAACTCTACAACTAGTTTTAATAGGGCTAATATTACTCACTAAAAACAAAGGTAAAGTGTTACTCACGTGCATAAAAACATTTCAGAGTGAATTTTGCTAATATGTGTGGGTTTTTTTTTCTTCACAGTACATGAATATGAATGGTTTTGTAGGGAGCAGAATCTGTATCAAGTGAAAAAGAGACATGTGAACTGGTCTCTGAAGTTTTGTTACTTGTAATTTGAGATGAATATTCTCTCATTTACAAAAACAGAACCAAAAACCACCACACCCATGGATGACCTTTTAATACTGACATAAGCATAATTAAAATCATAGAATGGCTCAGACTAGAAAGGACTTTAGAGATCATCTACTCCAACCTTCCCATCATGGGCAGGGATGCCTTTTGACTAGACGCCGCAGCTCAAGGCTTCATCCAGCCTGGCCTTGAATACCTTCAGGGAGGAGACATTCGCAACCTCCCTGGACAGCCTATTCCAGCATCTCAGCATCCTTGTTCTGAAAAACTTCTTCCTAAGATGCAGTCTAAACCTACTTCATCTTCAAACCATTTCCTCCTATGCTATTGCTATTTATGAAAAGTCCCTCTCCAGATGCCCTGTAAAAGGCCTTCAGATATTGGAAGGCAGCTCTAAGGTCCCCTTGGAGCCTTCTTTTCTCTAGGCTGAACAAGCCCAGCCCCCTCAGTAAATCCTCACAGCAGAACGTTCCAGCCTTCTGAGCAAAGTTTAATGTATATCTAGTTTTATATTTGTAAGGATATTTTTGTCTATCATAATGGGAAGACATCCTGGGAGCAAAAGGCAAGTTGGACAATGTGCTAGAGCTGCTTGCTGCTCATTATGCATGTGCTCACTCTCAGCAGCAAGTGTAGATTACCTTCTCTTACATGTGTCCAGTTTCCTGATACAAAATGTGGAGTATAACATTTTGTATGTTATACTGCACATCACAACACACTTCTACGTTTTGAGCCACCTTTCTTGGAAATGTTCGTATTTCACGTGACAGAAAGGAGGTGAAGGTCCTACCCAGGGTGAAAGGTTGATTGCTGCATGAGTACAGTGAAAGCAAGGAATGACAGGCAATCCCTGTGTAAATGTTCAACAGGAGTAGATTGCAATGGTAAGTCTTGACTGGTCCGATTCCTGGAAGATGAGAAATTTGATCTTTATGCTGAAAGCAAAGGAGGTAGTGATAGTGCCAAGGGGCAGCAGAGGGGCTAAAAGAAGGGTGAATTCAGTGTTACCAGTGTGGATTTCACAGAATAAAAGAAGATCAGAGAGGAAAGAATTACAAACGGGAAAGGTGAAGGACAGCCACTGTAACAAGAGAGAGTTGATTAGTGTTGATGAAAGCAAACATCTTGTAGCAGAATTTGCAGACCCTAGTTATTAGGTGAGGAAAAGGAAGACTCTGAGATGCTGAATGTGACACCTTACCAATTGAAGCAGGAAAAGATAAAAGAAGTACCAATTAGAGAATGAGGAGAGGTGGACGCTGATGCTGGACTCATGAACAGTCCTGATAGAGGTTACACTAATGAAGTGACTGAAAAAGCACTATGGAAAGGACAGGATCCCTGAAGGATTCAGGGGACGAAATGATTAGAATAAAGGAACTATTTCTTTCAAAACCAGCAGGTAAAATAAATTGGGGAAAGAAATATGGTTTAGAGTATACTGAGAGTGTCTGAACTTTCCCACACAGTACTTGTGTCCCTATTTCAAGGTTTAATGAGCAGGCCTAAACAAGCAGCTTCATATAAATTCTATATGCAAAGGCCCCATCCCTGGTGGCATTCAAGATGAGATTTGATATGGCCCTGGGCAACCTGATCTAGTTGGAAGCATCCCTGCTCACTCCAGCGGTGCTGGATAAGATGACCTTGGCAGGTTCCTTCCAACCTAATGTTATCTGTGAACTTATAATGTTCTTCTCTGCCATCGGCTCTGTTTTGGGGCCTGACACATGACAATCACGTTCCATGTAAAATGATGTGTTTGAAATAGATGAATCTCTCTTCAAATCCCTTGCTTTACCCTAAGAAAGCATGTCAGATGAGAGGAAAGGCCACTAGTGCATATGCACTCTTAAAACTGAAGTCCAAAAATAACTTCCTTCCACTGAGGGTGAGGATGCATCTTAGGCTAGTGATGCCATGCCACCGTCTGAAGAGCTAGCAACACGATACTGTCCTGCTTGAGTTGATTCTTCATTTAAATCAAATAATTTCTTTAAGGACAGAATAAAAGAGCTTGAAATTATTCCTTAACGTTTGAAAACAATAAAAGCAAAACTGCCTAAAGTTGGGCATTATGTAGATCCTGTGGTCACCATCAAAGATTAAAGGTGCATGAACTGGTAACAGAGAGCTGCACTACAAAGTGCAACAATTCTAGTTTAAGTGAAACAGAGATTCAGAGATTGTGTGAGCTCCTACCGAGTCTGTGTGTTAAGCTAATAGTTTCTAATACAGAACATTTCTGTTAACTAAGTGAAAAGTACTGTATTATATCATAGAAAAAACACAGTCAGTGAATATACAGAGAAGTACTTCTTCACTTCTACTTGAAGTGGGACTTGTCCATGAGAACATGTGAGCCATTTTGAAAATCAGTTCATACCAAAACCAAATAAATACTGGTCATTATAAACTAACTAGGTAGTAGTTACCAGAGCCTCTAGGATATCATTTAAAATACCTTAACTCCTTAATGAAAAAAGACCCAAACCTTACCAATGAAGTTATAACTCAGTACCTACAGAGCTGCTGAAAGTATACTTCAGAAACTATAATGAAGTAATAAAAAAACCCAACCAAACAACAACTTACTTTTAGTGCATTAATATTATATGACTACAATTAATAGTCAAGGGCATGTAGCAAACCCAAATACCCTATGTCTCAGTATGCAGCATAGAGCTTTGTAAGGCGAGTGTATGTCTCCTGAGATGGCTGAGAAAAGGAGAAGCAATGAAATGGGTGTTAAGAACAGAAAAGGAAGAGTGCCTACATAACTCACTGCTTCACAAAAATAACTGTTGCATGCTGCACAGTGTGCAAGTCCCAGATGTAAAGCAAAACACCATGAAAATAACAGGAAAAAAATTACTTGCTTGGTTTTGGTTGTTTGCTTGAATTTAAACCAGATATTTGGCATTCTCCTCCTAAGTCCTCTTTGATCTGCTCTCTCGTGTTAACTTTCTGTGAACTTGGATAAATAGTAAACTACTGATTAAGTTAACTAATTCTGTCATGATGTTAAGCAACTTGACTGTCTTTTGATAAAAAACCAAAACAAAACTACTTTGCCAGTCACAATCTACACAAATCTACATGCCTTTTATTAAAAGATAAAGAAATACTGTTCTACTGAAACCCATCACTATTGTGGTTTTGTCCCAAAGTCTCCATCATGGCAAGAAAATCAGAAACAAGGCAGTTATTAGCATCTGGCCCTTGTAAGAAGGCAGGCATCGAAATGGAACATCCACTGTTTAATGTATAAAAAAGTTATTAAAATTTAAATATTTTAATGTAGTCACTGGGTATTTATAACACATTTCACAAACTTAATATATGCAAATGAATGGCTTTTTATTTATTTATAAATAACCGTTAGTGTATAGCAAAGCCATCTAAAAATAGATTACATTGACATAAAATAATCTTTGTGTAATTGTATTATCCATTGCCTCAACACGACTTTTAACTCTTAGTACTAGAAAACATCTATTTTTCACCTGCAAATAAGCACACCTTAAGAGAAGTGCATCATCTCCAACCATTCAAACAGATACTTTACTCATATTAAAAAAAAATATATATATATACTTTTTCACCCATGTGGACAGTAGGATAAAACGTTAACACTTCACTTTATCTATTTGAAATGGGTTTATGCAACACCTAAAATGAAGGATCTGAAAGGCAGCAATACTGCAGTACTCCAAGAACACATGCAATATGATCACAGCGTTAGAGGGGCTGACCCCTGTGGAATGAAGTCTATCAACAAACAAGTGCTTTACTGAATCATATTTCATTTAATAATACCTGTAAATGCGGCTCCAGTAAAGCTCCAATATCTTGCACGCAACCAGAAATGCAGAGAGACATTTTCAAGAGCCAGGGCAAATGCTATGGATGACTTTCCCTGGCTTTCACCAGGCACTGCCATTAGAGTGCTTTAGCTTCCATTAAGTTGTCACTTCCCTGCTCTGCCAGCTTTTCAAGGGGGACAATTCGTTCTGACAGAACCATGGCCTGTCACATACACTAACAGTTCAGTAGAAATGAATGGGAAAATCCTCAAAGCTGATGGATTTATTAGTGATTGGAGGTGGCATATATATTGCTTATATGTACAAAGCTAGGTAATTAATAAGCTCTAACCTGTCCACCCTAAGTACTTCAAATTTATTTGCAGAAGCTTAATACATGGCATACAAATGTAAACCACACAAAGTTGTTCTTTCTCTGGATTTTGAAATTTACAACCGTTTAATTAGCCCTTATCAATTATGGCAGTTTGTAACAACAACAGCTAGTTCATATTGATTTGTAATACCTAGGATTTGCCATACCACCTAAGAGAAGAAGCTCCTTTACTCTAGAATTGTAGCAGCAAACATTTAGGGAACAAATGTAAGAAATGCTTTGTGAAGCACAGGAATTGCCCTCAAAATAGAATCCAGAAGTCAGTGGCTTCTGAGCCTCCTTATCTAGAACTTGTTTGCAGACAACTCCATACACCAACCACTGCTCAATCATCTTGTTTGACCCCAAATAAATTCTCAAGCTATAGCCCAGGTGAAAAAAAAAAAGTTCTTTGGTTTGCTGCTATTAAACCTGCCGACTGACAGTATCCCTGAGTACTAATTCTCGTACTGTGCAAATATTCCATCTTCTTTGAAGCATTGCTTCAATTGCCTCTCCTCTGACTTAGCTGTCATTATTCCAAGCTCAAGAATCCAACCTAAGCTTTCATCCAATAAAAGCTATTTTACACTGCTTTCCATCTTCTGTATTTCTACCTACTGGACATATGGGTGGCCAGAACCACAAGACATGAACACACCAGGGATTCTGGCATTAAAGATCTTCGCATAATTCCAGTTTTCTATAACAGAAATTGCGATCGTCAGTCTCTAACAAGTTCAATGTACTTTAAGCTTTAGTGGCAACAGTTAATGAATTATTAATTATATCTTGTCCATAGCTGATTTCCAGAAAGGAACTTCATATAACCTATAGCCAAACTCAGTAATATTTCCAGACATGGAAAGATGAAGCATTAAAGACCACAAATGAAATACAGGTCAGTTCCAGAAGATACAAATATGCATAGAAACCTCACAAAGATCATCCCATAAAATATTTTCTTTTCATAAAGCCTTATGAAGGCTTTTGTCCTTGGTCTCTCCCCTACTACATCCATGCTCATCTCTCCTGCTGGAATTCAGTGGTTGTCATTGTCATTTATAGACCTTCTAGAAGTTATTCTGCTGGGCTGCAGAAGGCAGCAATAGGGCCACAGAGAGCGGCAGAAAGGCAGAGAGGGAGTACATGATGTCAGAAGAGCAGAGTCAGAATATTCAAGCACTTGGGAAAGAAAAGACACTGGTGTGCTAGTGGTAGCAAGAGCCAGAGTGGAGACAGAGCTACAGCCAGCTGGCTGAGAAGAAAGGATGACAGCCATCAGATTAACTGAGAACAGCCAGGAAGTCTTGAACACCACCACAGCAAAGACTTGGCCCATCACTGAGGACAGAATGGAGTCCATTAAATGTTTTGAAGGACATAAGCAGGACAATTATTAAACGGGAGAAAAATGAAATAGCTAAAATTTAGAGGGCAGAAGAGGATAAGACATTTTCCTAATTCACAGGAGGTTAAGAGAAAATTGAGGTTAGGAAAAGATTAGACAATACAAAGAGATGTAAGGGGAATACACAAGGAGCACTAGAGGCAGGTATGTGAGAGGCTGAAGACAAAACCCAAGCAAGAGATGTAGAGCTGAAGTTGTAATAGGATGGAAAATGAAAACACAAATTAAAATGTTGATTCTAAGTTTCAAGTAAGGCTGACTACTTAAGGAGGAAATAAACTATCACTAAAAATATTGAAAGAAAAATTCAGAAATGCATCTTCTAATTAGACAAGTGATTAGGTAGTAGAATGTCTGTCTTTCAGCAGCTGACAACTCAAAATGTATTAAGAAAGCTTCATGCTCCTGGTATCACCTTTAATATCTCATCTCATGTGAAGAGATGTGCAACTCTCTGTTGTGGAGATTAACAACAGAGCATTTAGAAGGTCAGTTGCTTATTAAGTCTAGCATAGTCTTTAAATGCTTCTAATTCTTACTTTTAGCTGTAGCATGTTTTCCTGCTTGGATCATACTTTGACCTATTTTAAGCTGTATATAATAAGCCGAGGTGCACGTGCTCGTACATCAATGATCATGGTAATCTCGTTGTGTACAATGTGAAGTGAGAAGCTGTACCAGATCTAATGCACTAAATAAAACTGTATGAACTGGTCATTGTCAAAATTCAAATTATTTAGAATGGATAGAAAGTGCAGAAGATGTTTTATTTGCTTATAAATAGACAGGTTACTTTAGGTAGTGCCACTGGACAGTCAAAATTCCATTTCTGTTGATACATCTAGGCTTTGACCTATTATTAACTGAATGATACAGGTTCTGAATCAGGCCCTCAACTTCCAATGCTCATTGGAATTTTGTACATTTTGAAAATTCCATTTTACTAATAAAGTTTTTTTAAGGACAATCCTGTTTAATGAAAATAGTTTTTGGAAAGCATTTTAACCTGAACGACTCTGATTTTTTCACACATATATCTCAAGATAAACACAACACTTCACATAAATTACAGAGAAGCTTCACCTGTTCACTTTGGGGTAGGAGTGGCTGGAGAGCAGCCAAACAGAAAGGGATCTGGGGGTGCTGATCGATACCCACCTGAACATGAGCCAGCAGTGTGCCCAGGTGACCAAGAGAGCCAATGGCATCCTGGCCTGCATCAGGAATGGTGTGGCCAGCAGGAGCAGGGAAGTCATTCTGCCCCTGTACTCTGCACTGGTTAGACCACACCTTGAGTACTGTGTCCAGTTTTGGGCCCCCCAGTTTAAGAGGGACATTGAGATGCTTGAACATGTCCAGAGAAGGGCAACAAGGCTGGTGAGAGGCCTCGAGCACAAGCCCTACGAGGAGAGGCTGAGGGAGCTGGGATTGTTTAGCCTGGAGAAGAGGAGGCTCAGGGGTGACCTTATTGCTGTCTGCAACTACCTGAGGGGTGGTTGTAGCCAGGAGGAGGTTGCTCTCTTCTCTCAGGTGGCCAGCGCCAGAACGAGAGCACACAGCCTCAAGCTGTGCCAGGGGAAATTCAGGCTTGAGGTGAGAGTTCTTCAGTGAGAGAGTCATTGGCTACTGGAATGGGCTGCCCAGGGAGGTGGTGGAGTCGCCGTCCCTGGGGCTGTTCAAGGTAGGATTGGATGTGGCACTTGGTGCCATGGTCTAGCCTTGAGCTCTGTGGTAACGGCTTGGACTTGATGACCTACGAGGTCTCTTCCAACCTTGGTAAAAGTGTGATACTTTCCTGTTACTGTAAATATTAGGATTTCTAGATCAGTTGGGGGGGGGAGAAAATCAGGGTTGAGTGATGTCTTATGTTGCTTGATGGTTTGACTATTTGGAACTAGCATCAGTGAACAAGTAGTAAAGTTTTCATTATGAGTAAATACTAAATACATAAATATTCATCTGGGAAAAAAAATAATATGAGAAACTTGTTGGAGTAGAGAGCAGCAAACTTCTCCTTCCCCCAGATTTGTTCTCAAGTGCTTGTCACATTGTTTAAAATGCCTAATAGCTACGTTGAAAATAAAAATTATTTATTAACAAGGACTATTTCCCTTCTTTGACATGCTTCCCCCTCCCAAGGAAAAAAAACAAACCCACAAACTTTCAACTAAGCTCATCAATTACTCTTAACACTCCAAATAGTTGGCAATGTTTACACAACATCCTTTCAGAGTTATTCAGCTCGATCTTGCAGCTCATTAAAAGGATCTCTATTTATTTGCTGTATGTTACAGTTCTTAACTTTGGCACAAGACGCAAAAATGAAGCCAATTTTACTTTTCCCTGTGGTGTTAATTGGTAGAGCATGCTGCCTGCCTCTTCATTAATTATGTCAATGTGTATGAAACTTTCATTTTCATGGTGGTGTACTAACAAAGCTTTGCACTGAGGCTGACAAAAAGCCAGCAAGCTCCAGTTTATAAGAGGAGAATAATGAAGGCTAGCAATGGTCAGAATATAATGTTTACCTCAAAAAGCAGGTTTTTTTCCTTCCTTACCTTTTTCAGATACCATCCAAAGCAAGCACTTACTGAAATAAACGAGATCAACTTTGCTGTTGAAAGTAAATAAATCTCCATATAACACACAGATAATAGATCTGGAAATACTATAACTTCACAGGACAAAACCAATCAGAGCAGACCTCTAGTCCAGCTGAAATGGTTTTGCTCCTAAGACCATTTTACAGATAATTTACTGATCTCATCTCAACACGTATATAGAAATCACTCACTGCTTGAAAGCTCACTAAACACTGGCTGGTTTTTGTCTCAAAACAAAACTACCAGTAACACAACAAAAACACACACTGTCTAGATGAAATTCTCCTGAATTCCTTCAGCCCATTTCTGTTCACTAACAACAATGGCTGGTGAAACAGTGACACACAGCTTCTCTCCCTCCTTTCCCCAACACCTCCCCGAAAAAGAAATTTCTCAATGGCCTCAGATACAGCACAAAGACTGTAACCACACTGGGGAGACAGCCTGGAGATGGAGACTTAAGTAAGGTATATGACAATCACAGAAACACAAAATAGCAAGGGCTGGAAGGGTTCTCTGAAGATCACCCAGTCCAATCCCTCTGCCAGAGCAGATTCACCTAAGGTAGGCCACGCAGGAACATGTTCAGCTGGGTTGTGAAAGCCTCTAGAGAAGGAGACTCCATAATCTCTCTGGGCAGTCTGGCCTAGTGCTCCATCTCCCTTACAGGAAAGAAGTGAACCTCCAGTGTTCCAATTTGTGTCCACTGTCCCTTGCCCTATTACAGGGCACACTGAAAAGAGACTTCCCTTTCTTCTTGACCCACCCTTCAGATATTTGTAAGATCCCCTCTCAGTCTTCTCCAGGCTAAAAACCCCTAGGTGTTTCAGCCTTTCCTCATAAGACAGATATTCCTGTCTCTTCACTATCCTCACAAGCCTCCAGCTGGACTCTGTAGAAATCCTCGGTCCCTTGAATTGGGAGAGAATTTCACTTTCTGGAAGTTCCAAAATGCAACCCACAGTTCCCTACGTTAAGAGATGTAAAGCATGACAAACTATAAGTGAAATACATTAAGAAGTTTCCATGCCACATTCTTGGAATTACATCTTACCGTATTATAAATCACAACTAGAAAAGCAGCCAGTTGCCACTGAGGCCATACATGCTTAAGTGACAGATGCAGGTGCCTATTTCTCACTCCAGACCTCTTCTGACTGACAAGAAGATTCACATCTGAGGTTGAAGGCTTTAAAAAAAAAAACAACAAAAAAACTAACAACAAAAAAACAAATTAAAAAATCCCCGGAAACAACTGAATTTCTATTCCAATCTGAGATCTAAATCCTTCCTTCCGTACTTCTCCCCTTATCAATTATTTGGAATATTCTTAAACTAGTTCTTTGCTGTGACACCAACTCATCAAATGACAAAAATGCATTGAAAAATGTTCCCTACAGTAGGTTTAAAACCTAAAAGAGCAAACAAAAAATAAACTTATCTGTATGTTGAAAGCATTCATCCCTCAAATGATTCCATCCAGGGCAATAATAAGGATGGAACAAGAGGGACATTCACTCTAGGGGAGCATACACCTCATCGTGAGCTCACTAAACTGGAACAAATATGTCTATTGCCTGTCAAACACTCTTGCCACCAATGAAGAAAGCTAACTGCTTGTCAGAACATCTACCACCCTGTGAGACAGGTGAGGAAGAACTGCAGGTGCTGAATTGTCTTGCCTATTTAACTCAGAATCCAGACATCCTGTTGAGCTTTAGAACATCTCTTTTGCCAGTTTTGTTCCTACTTTTATCCTCTACATTCCCACTATCTCTCATATTAGGATGTTATTTCTCTTAGGCTAGAAGTTTGCTACTACACAGATATCTTTCTGTGCATCTACACGGCCCAACAGCTAGACCAAAAGGATACTCCCAAAGCACACTGTATACACACTTCAATGAAAGAAAATTCTTTTTGCACCTCCTTCCATACTCAAGTCTCCTAAGAAATACTAATAAACACCAAACAAAACCAATCTTCGCATGTATAGTATAACCAAGCAGAACTAACACATTAAGTCTTCTTGTACTTATGCTTCCTTATTCTCCATTTTCTACTTCTTTACATAGTTGACCTCTCAATTCTTTCTTTTTTTTTTGCAACAGCACTCTCCTAGTATCACCAGCTCCTCACTGTCACTTTCTTCTCCTCACTCAGTTTATCTTTATCTGCATCCTTTTGTCTTCCTCCACCAAGTGTCAACTGACTTCTCCCACGCCCATAAACCCTTTTGAATGAGAACCTATTTCTGGCTTCAGTTCTTCAATTCTGTCCTCTTAGAATCCTCCTCTCTCCCCGCTTGGACTCAAGCCACCATTCTTAGACTTCTGCTCATTGCAACAGAACTGCTTCTATATCTCCTGTTACTTAACAGATGCTTCGCTGCTGGACAAGTCAATGGTCTCTGTTCCCAACAACCCTGTCTCTAGGCATTGCTCCTTCCCTTACGCTCTAGCTAAGTCCTCCTCCTTTGTATATTCTCAAGGTCTTTATGAACCTCATGTTTCTTTGCTCTTACTGCCACAAAACCTATACTAAAAATTTGCATCTATTCTACTTAGTATTTCTTGCTTCCAGTCAGTTTGCAAAAAGCTATGACAAGGATGCATCATGAGGCATTTTCCACATTATTACTCCTTATTTTTATCAGGCCATAGTTTTGTAAAGATACACAGAAATTAAACTTGGACTATAAGAATAATGGAACAGCCACATTTACTGTAATCAGAACAAGACATAGGAATAAAAGAAAGCATTCAGAAAAAAACAAAGCAGCACTCTCCATTTGCATTTCTTCTGCAGAACTGTGGTAGCTGGCTGCAGCAACAGCATTGTAGGAATAAGTTTGGAAAACAGGTCCTAAAATGAAGCACTTGCTCATACCATGATGTTCCTCACATATCAAGAGTGCAACATTAGCTACCGTCCTTGAATTTCTGGTGCAGTTCTTATTCATCATCTCTGTATCAAAAAATGGCTTTGTGTAAAGAAATTAAACTCTACAATTCCTAAAAAAATTGACTTTGTTGATAGTAGTAAGAAGCTGCCAAAAATACTACATAGAAGTTTAGAAAGATAGCATACCTGAGGATAACATGTGTGAGGAAGAGAAGGGAAACTTTAAAAACTAGATTTATGGGCGTTTTACCCAGAATTCATCAAAACTGAAAGCTTATATACCAAAGGTAGCTGATGGATATTTTTTTCTCTTCCATATGGATAATTTTTTTCTCTGTGAAACAGAGAAAATGTTCTTTGTCAGCAGCTACACTTCCCTGTCAGATTTTATACTTCAGTGAAGAATGTTTTATGTTCAGCAGCTGGCACATAAGTATTCTCCTGCAGTTACTGCATTCCTACACTTTTCCATTCTACAGGGATGTCCTTTGTTTCCTTATGTTCTATACCAGCTTAATGGGATATCCCACATACTATTAGCCTTATCAGATTCTGCTTCGATTGCATGCAATTATGCTAAACATCCACAACTCTGCACTCCAAAGCTTGTAAGACCAAAAAAATCCTTTGATTTCATACCTAATACAAAATGTAAGATATTTCTTAAGCAAATGTTATTCCAAATAGAGCATATGCTTTGGAGGGAAAAATATCACCAAATTTTCAGAAAGGCAGAAATAACTCTCCAGAAAGCTGCATCAATGCCTAATGCCTCTCAGTGCTAAAGTATTATAACCTTAATTTGTCTAGTTTCAAGGTCTGGGTATTGGCTCTTGTCACACTTCTGTTGGTTCCTTGGCAAATATGTATCAGTTAGGAATAAATCACTACTTATGCACTTGGGTCAAGTCAGTCTAATAGCTTTCTTCTCCTTAAGTCATACATCTCTACATCTTTCACTCTCAAGCCCATTTCCCACCCTCCTAGTCATTTTTGTGGTGTTTCTCTAACCTGGCAATTTATAAACATTCTTCTTGACCTTTTACATATGACAACCAGACACACTACCCAGCAAAAGTCAAGCAGTCTGAATAAGCCAATTCCACCTAAGAAGTCAGTTGCTTACACATCCAAGAACTGCTGCATTAATTCTTGTAGACAACATCACATGGAGCTCATATTCCAAGGCTCTACTGAAATGGCTGAAGTCCCCACCAATGGGCTATAATCTTTTTTTGCCACATATATGATTTTAAATTATAATTTTAAAACCAAATCACTTGCTTGCAGGCAGTTTATCAAGCAGTTTGCTATGACTCAGTCACTTCTCCACCATTTCCCCTTCTCCACTCTTTACTGCTAACAAAATTCAGTTTGTGATATTTTATTTTGGTCAGTGACAAAAAAAATATTTCACATACTAATTCAGTTTCACGATGCAACACTGGACTGTAGGCAGCAGGCACACAGACACTACAATTCTCTGTTCTATAATAGAGTCAGAGCTAGAATTAGCTGTAATACTCTACAGACTGGAAAGGATTCAAAGCCTGCTCATATTCATCGTGTTAGCAAGCAGTGGGCTGGAATCAGAACTAGCACATAGCTGCAGATCTATCTGGTCACCAAGGCTGAGAGAAAGCAAAGCCTCAGTATTACATTTGCAGTCGTTCAGATTATTGCCATTAAATCACAGTACGCATAAGCAATTCTCCTTCCAACGGAGGCATAAAAAGGTTTAAACAGTGATACATATGGAAAAACTCAGTACAATCACTCAAGTCAAGAAAGCCAGTCATTGTTGATAAATTTCTAATTCATAGTGTTGATGGTAAAACAAAAAGAAAAAAACAAACAGTTAACTACTATACACCAATCATGCCTCAGAGAAATTCTTATTTCCCTACATGTATGAAAAATGTCATTTTCTGATGTCATATATTCATTTCCTGAGGATCCTCCAAATTCAAGTAAAGGTGATGTTGAAAAACGTGGTTTAAAGTAGTTTTCTCTTTCAGACATATGAAGTGTCTGCAGGGAAACCTCTGATGTATTAACCTTACACAGGGAAATAGTAGGAACAAGGCAACTACATCACTGAAGAGTAGCCATGAGAAAAACAGTTGTGTGACCACAAAAAAGCAAAACTACTCACAGTTAAAAAAATACCTGGAGGTTACGTGAAAGACCAAGTTTGGCATGGAAAGGCTAAAGCACTGCTTGTTTGGTTTTTTCATAGGTAGGTAGATAGATGGATGGATGGATAGGTAGATAAGACGAAAAGGTAAGGAAGAAGCTAAAGAGAGAAATAAATTGTAAGCCTCTTGCTGATTAGTAGAAAATGTCATTAAGATTGATGGGGTCATCTAAGACACTGTTATCAGCTGTGCTAAAGCACATACACATCTGCATGGTATTTCCATAAAGCCTCCGAAATCACAAGGATGAAGGATGAGATTATGATGAGCCACAAAGGGCTAAATTGGCTCCAAAAGGCCATCAAACTGTGTGAACTATCAATGAAGCAGAGCAATAGCAAGAAGAAATGAATCAGTATTACCTGCCAAGATGATTTCTCCAAACACTCTAAACTGAATTTCCGTTTCTTCCCGATAAGTACATTATTAAATTTTATAAATCCTGACTTGCAAAAACAGTTCTGCTTTTCACTCAATATATTCTGCTGTATTGAAGGGTACTACTGAGAGTTTTCTAAGACATTTTCTTTCTACCAGGAGCTTTGGAATTCAGTTATTGAAAAGCATATGGGAAATGTAGTGGGCATGTGTTTGTCACTCTCAGCAAATCCTCGCTCTGCGGCAGACATGATTTGGAGATCACCTTTGAAAGCTTATCTAGGTGAGGATAAGGCAGCATTCACACTGCTTCATCTCAAATACGATATAGCTGGCAACAAAATATGTTAGCACATGACTGACAGAAAGATGTTCCCCTCCCAGCTTTTTAGTTAAGCCATTTCTACCACTGCCCTAACAAAACATAAGCTATTGTAAACACATTTATTTCCAGTCACTCAAAACAAGTAAGTCTCAATGTAATAGTGGTTATGTTCAGCTTTAAACAGAGATGAGAACTAAAATGATTATTTCACAGAAGCAAATCTAACCTATCTGACAGAGAACATTTTGAAAGGATAAAGTGAAACGACTTCAACAAATACTATTTAAAGCACTACTAGCAAATTTATTTTTAGCAGTTTTGACTGTTAAGAATGGATTAACTCTTTTCCAGGACTACCATTCTATCAACATAAAACTGTAAACACACAGCATGGCATATTATCTTGAAGAGAAGACAAATTAATATTTACTACAACCTACTAAATATTTTATTGAGAACAAAAGGTCCACTCACTTAAAGCACTCCATTACAATCTCAGAAAAATCTCCACTTAACAGAAAATGTTCTGATGTCAAGCCACAGGCACCACCATTTAAAAGTGTTACCATGACAACTGGTAGTAACTTAGGATAGTGCAATGCATAACTCAGATGCAATGCTCAGCTCTCTGCTCATCTACTAAAAAAAAAGTAATAATAAAAAAAAAAATCCACAAACAGAAATCCTGGAAGTCTGAGAATGTTTCTAACCAGCCTCTCAAACTGAAGCTAACGCATAGGAGATCCCAGAAATGACTGCGCATGGACCTGCTGCTTTTGGTTTTACCAACACGCATGACACTATTCAGCAGATAGATCTGGGGTTTTGGAGCTTTTCATGTGTCCCAGAAGGCTAACAGGCTTATTAAATGTCCTGGCTTGCCCCGCCCTTCTGCTGATGGGGGAAGCAGGGGCAGGAGGAAAACAAAAGCTTGGCCCATTATGTCCCCTCCCAAAGTGATAAAGAGGTACCCAAAGGTGCTTAGGTACTTGTGTTGGTGTCTTGCCCAAATAAGAATGAGCAAACCCTGGGTTCACCTAATATGGTCAGTTTTGCAAATGCTGTTTTGATTGATGAATCTCTGTGGCCAAAGGAGCCATTGCACTCAGGCAAACAATATAAATTCAGCTAAGTTGCAAGCAGTTGTACTGCCTCAGCCTTGCTGCTGTGCTCTACATTCTTCTCCGCTTGGACAACACATTTCTGCCTCACTGCTCTCAGCTTGGACAATGTCTTCTGCTCTGTCTTGTGCTACAGACCAGCTTAACCCTGATGTTTTGGGATTTAACTACCTGGAAACTTAAGTGCCTCGAGTTTACCAGGAAAAGGTTTTAAGTGCCTCACGATGTGGTGAGAAGTGCCACCGACATGGTGCTCTTTGCACATTTGCAAAGTATCTTGCCTCACCTCTGCAAACCTTTGTGCCAAGAAGAACCAGGATCTGGTGAGAGATTGTCTGACTCTTTCCCAGCACCCTGCTAGAGCCTGGGAAGATCCAGAAGACTCTCAATGGCTATCACAACACCAAGCAGTTCCAACATTACTACAAAGGAGCCAAGGACTATCTATCTTGAAATTCCTACACCACCACCACGAGTAGCACAGACATTCCCTAGGGCTGCAGGCTGCCTTTTATTTACAAGTGGAGCAAAGCCCTTTTGTGGCTAAACTTCTGCAATTTTCTGATTCTCCTAACTTAATTAATCGCCCATAAGCATCCTTGTGAAGATTTTCTGAACGAATTCGAACCCCAAGTTAACTAATTTGTATATAGTTGTGGGTGGGGCTTCCCAGAAATAAAAATAACTAGATATTTTACAATCCTTGCCTTGTTAATTGCTCCAACTAAATAATCAAGAATGTGTAATCTCTAACTGCTTCAATTAACATCTTTATTGTGGAATATGCATATATAATTCAGTCTGTTTCAGCCATGTATTAATTTTTTTTTCCAAGCGCGAAATCTAATTCAGATTTTGCTCTCAGATTACAGAAGGCATTTTTCCTCTCATAGTTCACATCTGTATTGGTCTCTAAACATAAAGGAATATACTCAAGGCTACTGGAATAATCTGTAAGAATAGTTTTCTTCAGAAAGTTTTGACTATGAAAAAATAAAACAATGCTCAACTTAAAAACTGCATCCTTCAGGGCAAATGAAAGAAAAAAATCTTCCAATTATAAAGAATTATACTGTCCTTCATATTTAACGGGAAACTGAATAACAACATGTTATAAATAGCTTTAAATCACTATCAGTTCTGCTGTGTTACGAACATAAATGCACACCTTTGGGAAAATCAGGGCGGTACATATTGTAAATCTCAATTCACAAGTACTTTGATGTTCAGAAAGAAAAATAAAATGGGAATAACCCTGATAAAGTATAGCGATATATTAGTTTTGTATAAACCTTCCTCTGTAGACTACATCATTTCAAGCAGAGGACTGAAGAATTTCTTCTAAAATAACTGATTTATGAGAATGTCTTCCAAAGAATGTTTGGAAAAATCATATCCTAATGGTCACAGTTTTCCAGAAGATAAGCAAAAAAGGTAAAAAAAAATAAAAAAAAATCTTTAGACCTTTATGCAAATGCTGTCAAGAGCATCAACCTCCACTTGAAAACACCATCCCTCACCCATTGTGTAATTTTTTTTTTGTCCATTGTTGAGAGATGTCCCACATAATTTCTAACAAACTGCTATCAGATTCCCTAAATGACAGAGCAGGAAAACCTTTAAATGCTCAATGAATCCTGAATTATTAAAGATAAAAGGGTACTTTGGCATATTTATTATCATATTAAAGGAAATCATCATCATTGATGTCTCGATTAAGCTCTTATCTTTTCAAATGGCTCATTCGATGCTGAGGTAAACTTAAAGATGCATTGCTACAAAGCTCTAGATATGAGGGGGTTTGTTTTGTTTACTATTTTTTGATGTTGTGTAATTTCACTGTGTAGTATATTTTCTTTGAATAAAGGAATGAAAAAAAATGTTATTTAAATGAATGATATGCTCTGTCAGATTCCACAGAGATATGATTCCTCATTTCCATTATTTTGTTTAAGAATTATTTTCTACTCCCTGTAATTAAGTTATTCCTGCTGAAAACACCAGGAAAAATAAGCATACTGAAACACACACAAAGGGAAGAAATCAATGAAGTATTGAAGATCATTTTACTGGAATAAAACCCCCAAACAACCCAAACAAAAAAAAAAAAGAAAAACAGAGGCAGTTCTTTAGCCAGTGGTCACCCCTGGAGTTCCATCAGCTTAAATGCCATTCCATTTAATTACCCGTGTGAGCAAGACATGATACAAATTATTCAGTTCTTCAGTTCCGCCTCACGACTACGTGACATATTTTGCTGACGCCGTACGTTGCCAATCTTTTACACTAAAAAAATTACCAACAAAAGTTCAAAGATCACATAATCTAGTGAAACGCAGGGAATTAAATTCAGAGTGATTTATATGCCTTAGTATGAACGGTAACAACAAAGCTAATTTTTAAATAACACTCTTAGAAACCCTATGGCAAAGATCTAATTCTTCTGATGCCTTTTCTGTGTTACCCTGTTGATTACTGAACCTTGTATTTCCTCTGAAAGCTTATCATGTAACAAGTCCTGAGCCTTCTGCACTCACCTCGTCCATCTTCTAATGGGGCGGCGAAGTTTGCTTTCATTAGAGCTTGGTCTTTACAGTGGGGAGAGCCACATGTTTATGTGCAAGGGCATTAAACAGGCAGCAAACAACAGCTATAAAAGCACATTCTCCCCTCCTTTTCCTCCGACACTAATGTTCACAGTGCTATTTCCTTTAACTTTCGCTGACTTTACAGATGAGACATACAATACACGTGAATGTAGTAAGGAAAGAGGAACAGGTAAAAAGGAGATGACAGTTCTGTTAGACATTCTTTCTTGGTTATAAGACATATTTTGTACTATCACCCCCATATGAGAAGTAGTCTTCACAGCTGTGCAACAGATTAGAACCTTTATTGTGTGGTCCACATCCCCATGAACAAAACACTATCTCACAGAACTAACAGCTACCATTTAGTATGGCTACTGATATCTGTCATCTCTAGAAGGATGCCAATGTCTCGAAGACAGCATCATTTGGATTAGACCGAAAGCAGGTTGTATGCTTTCGATCAACATATACAAATCTTCGGTCTACCTCACATTTTTAAAATGGTACAATCTATTTGATTTCCCTTTCATTAACCAACTGCACAAAGAACAGAAAGGGATTTGGGACTGGGTATATACAAAGCTACTACACAGTAACTTCAAGCAGATTGCATGTTTCAGCTTATCTATTTGGAGAACTGATTCATTAAATATTGGCTTGTGTGATTCAGAGACTAAACAATTCCCCAGAGGAATATATAGGAAGAGGTTTGGAAAAGTCTGTCAGGTCTGCTCATTTGCTACTCATCTCCAGGGAAAAGGCCACCAAGATTTTATGAAGTTCACATTTTCATTAAGTTCTGTCAGCTGCTTCTTCAACCACCGAGATTCCAACGTGGCAGGTCAAATAGATCACAATGACAGCAGAGTTTCTCAATGCAACGTCCTGTAATACTTCTTTAGTGGTGAATGAAGCCTTGAAACAAGAAGGGCTGCCCTTTTCATATCACTAACAACACAGTTTTTTTTTATAGTTAGAAGGCTGTTAGCATCCACCTCCTTGGCAGAAACAAGTTCTTTCTCATGAGAAAGATGAGGCATCAGAAAATCTCCTGGTAAATCCTGCAGAGTTTCCAAATAAGCTCTCCCCTCCCATGGATTTTTTCCGGCAGGAGATGATGATCAGGCCATATGTTACTATGACAGATTTGGTATTTCATAACTGAAACACACATAGTTCCTACATTAATATTTCCTCAAAATAGGCCCATTTCTAATAAGAAACAAGACCTACTTTTATGTCTACATTTTACAAAAATCATGACTGGGGCACTGTCCCCAGAAGCAGCTCCACATTCAATTATTTTTGTAAACACATCTCCTTTTATTATTTTTAGGTTTTAAAAGACAACTAAATACTGCATTTAATAGTAAGCATGTGTCCTACTGAAGGGAACACAAACTATAATGATATGCCTAGCTTAAAAGCAAATCTAATCTACTTGCTTATTAAATTTAAATGTGTTTAAGGCTGATATGGTTGGAAAATGATATGTAAAATAACAGCTTCCATGGCTATAAATGTCAAGTCTAAAAATTATATGCAATATAACATACAAAATAAATGCTGCTTCATCTTTACATTTCAGTGTGATCAATTCATTAAATGAGGTATTACAAGCTATGAGAAAATTTTACAACTCCTGAGACATAATTCGTCACAGTGTATTACAATGAAGCAAGGAAATACTTTAGAGGTTTTGTCATCAATGGATTAAAATTCTTATTAGAAAGAAGGTGGAGGAAAGTAGCTTTCTGATGTACCATGACCAAAATTACTCATCACAGCATATATTAAACATCTACGTGATCCTTTTTCATTATACAGTCTCTGCATAAAATGCCTTTATTTATTTATTTTCCCTTTGGAAATAAAATAAGAAATAGATAGGCAATCCATTTTACTGAGCCAAGATCCAAGGTAAAGAATTCTTTCAGGACACAAAGGAAACAAAGCTTCTCCCCCACCGCAAATCCAAACCATGGCAGCCTGTGGGCTCTTTGTTTTTTTCCTTCTAATTGCAATACAGAACCGGTCTTTTCCACTTCCTGTGTTTTCCAGAAATGCCATATGACAACAGTATTTACAGCACTATTCAGAAAGAAGTGCCACGATGCTAAGTGTATTTCCCCCTCCAAGTCCCCACCAAAATGTCTCTGAACATTTTATATGGGCAGTGTAGCAAAACTATTGCTCAGAAAGCTGTGAAACCTGAAAAAAACCCAACATTCTGTACCTTGAATCTATGTAACCTGCTATTTCAGAGAATACTCACTACCATTAACCTCACCTTTGGAAAGCTGATGGGTTTAGCCCTCTCGGTTGAGATACACAAAAAGGATCCCACAGGATGTGACTCAGACCATCTGAATTAGACTCTTAGTTTGAATTGCCTCCTAAAGGCACATCTCTCTTCTTAATTGATTATGGAGGGAGTACCAGGAGTCTATGTTTTTATGAACGCTACCTGCTCTTTTCTTCAGCCTTCATCTTTCCACTGAGGCTGTTTCCAAATGAGAGCCCACTAAGAGATGATTTGACTGTAGTACTGTTAGCTGCACGCCCATCAAATTTATTTCCTTAGTCTAGTTGAAGTTTGAAGAAATAAAATTGTCATGAACTTGCTGATCACTGTTCCAGCTGAAATGAATGCTTGCTACAAGTAAATAAAAATACTCTACACATTGATGGCTCTTAATTATTTCACTCAAGCTTTTGTAAACACTTTCTACTCAAGACTTCAAAAAGTCTTGACTGCAATAGGGTATTATTTATTCAGACATACAATTAAAACCCTGTTTCAGAAAGCATCTTGATTATGAACATTCAGGCTTAGGGTCTTTTAATAAGGCAGCAACACAACAGCAATTTTCTCACGTGAACCTTTAGATCACCTAAAAAGCTAAACGCTACTTTGTTGGTTATTTCTCTGCAAAGTAAGAATAATATTCATTGTTCTGACAAAATAATTTTAACTCCCATGAATATTTCTGACTCTTGCCTTATCATTTTTGATTCTGCCAAATATTTAATACATTTCTCTTTCTCTGAAATACACTTTCGGTATCATGTAACAAAACCACATGTCACCCTAGATGTTCTCAGGGTGCAATAAAATCTGGTAATCCTTTTGCAGGTCAGTATCTAGTCATGAATTTCTGCTCCCACAAAACTATCCACATCACCAAGGGAATTATTAGGTGGCTGTATCTTTCCAGGCACTCAGAGCAAGATAACCCTAATCTAGTCTTATCACTAGCACACAAAAGCATTGGATCCAATAGGCTTCCATGTAATCCATCTCTGTCAACTGCATTAAGGAAATTACCTGTCAGAAATATCATGGCCAAGATTCTGTGATTAAATGCAAACTCAGAAAATGCTCAAGGGTATAGTAAAAAAAGCTGCATAAAATTGCTTTCAGTTTAGTTTTCTTTTTGTTCATGTTGTGTCCACAAGCATTTGAACAACGTAGAGAATCAAGTAATTTATCAACCAAGTATTACATTGCCAGAGGAAACAAGAGATTTTTGAATTTGTCATCGTTCTATGAATTTGCTCTTCAGTATTAAGACAGTAACATAATAATGACGATGATAATAACAATGATATAATAACCCATAATAATAATGGTAACTATAACAATAATAATAAATAATATTAGCAATAGTAACTACAACAACAACTAATAGTAAAAATAAATCATCTTTCAAGATCTCTGAAGAGTCAAATGTGCATCAGGATTTTGGTTACTGTGGGGGTTTTTTTGTGTGTTTTTTTCTTTTCTTTTCCCAGAAAGAGAAATTTCTATTGCTGATGAAGTATAGAAATGCCTAAACCTACAGATTCACAATCCTAATGCTGTTGTGGCAGGTTTTGATTTAGTTTTGTTTGTTTCTTCGGTTGGTTTGCCTTTTTTCCCCCTTCTTTCTAATGCCTCGTCTCTGTGAGGTTTGCAATTTAAGGATTACTTGTAACAAGGTTGCATGGCTAACAGCAGGGCCCCACACCTCAGCTCACTCGGGTCCAATCCTCTTGTCCATGAAAATTTTACGTTTTCCTCAGGTATCTTTCTATAAAACAGACCTACCATCCATACACGTGATTTGAACATAAATACATTATTAACTGAGAATATTCTGGCTCTATGTCAAAAAAGGAAACACTAAAGTGTAAAAAAAACAACCCCAAACCACAAATAAAAAAAAACACCACCAAAACCCATCCACAAACAGAACATCTCAAAAAACCCAAACCCCAACAGCTTTAGAGCTGAACAGTTTTGAAGATAAAGTGTTCACTGAAGAAGCCTCTATTCTAAAACACCCCACGTACTCTAAAGAAACCTAAGAGGGAAAAGATATGTTATTAATATTTAGTAATATTGATTAATATACTCAGTACAAGAGAGACATGGACATACTAGAGAGAGTCTAACAAGAGCCATGGAGATGATTAAGGAACTAGCACATCTCTCATATGAAGAAGAGCTGAGAGAGCTGGACTTGTTCAGCCTAGAGAAAAAGAAAGCTCAGGGGGATCTTGTCAGTGCATGTAAACACCTGAATGAAGGCTGCGAAGAAGACTGATCCAGGCTCCTCTCAGTAGTGCCCAATGATAGTGCTAGAGGCAGCCAGCACAACCTGAAACACAAGAGGTGCCATCTGAACGTCAGGAAACACTTTTTCACTGGCACAAGTCACCCAGGGACTCCACCCAGGGAGTCTCCACCTTAGAGATATTCTTGAGGACAGAGTACAGGGTAACCACCTCTAGATGTCCCTACTTGAGCAGTGAGACTGAATAAGATACTTCCAGATGTCCATTTTAACTACAATCAGTTTATGATTCTATGAACCAACTTTTCCGACTTGCCCAAGTCCCTTCAAAGCGCAGGCCTGGCTTCCTCCACCCCACTCTTCACATTGTTATTAAACATCATAGCTCCTGAGGCATGTGACCACTGATGAGGCACCAGGTGAACCCCAACCTACTGACCATAGCCCTTTAAATCCAGCTGCCATGCCAGTTTTTTGGCATTTATCCATTCCATAGCTCACCAACATTACCATGAGCATAACAGGGTACAACCTGTTGCCTTCATAAAACCAAGGTACTTTTCCCTTTTCTTCACCAGACAGGGTGATGATTTGCTTAAGGAAGCCTTTTTTTGGGATACTGGAATATTTTGGGATATGGAATATTTTGAGGCATGATTCAAACAAACAACACCTTTAAGCCAGTAAGAGTATTTAAAAAAATCTATTTAACATGACAAACTCTAACTCCAAAATTGAAAGCTAAACCACACAATAAAAGCATTCACCTGTGGTGATAAATTGGTGGGAATGTGTTCTCTATGGGTCAACAATAGCAATCCTCAAGATTAGCTCTCACTGCAATTTAGCCTGTATGCCCTAATTACTCATAGCAAGGGGTAATTAAATTTATTAACTCTCTAAACCTACTGCATCACTAAAGATACTTGCCTACCGAGTATAGAATCATAGAATGGTTCAGGTTGGAAGTGACCTCAAAGATCATCCAGTTCCAACCCATTGTCATAGGCAGGGACATCTCCGGCTATAACAGGCTGCTCAAGGCCTCATCCAACGTGGCCTTGAACACCTCCAGGGAGGCAGCATCCACAGCTTCCCTGGGCAACCTGTGCCAGTGTCTCGCCACCCTCACTGGAAAGAGCTCTAACATCTAGTTTGAATCTCCCCTCTTCAAGTTTCAACCCATTACTTGTCATTTTGTCATTACCAGACCTTGTAAATAGTCCCTCCCCAGCCCTCCTGTAGGCCCCTTTCAGATACTGGAAGGCTACTACAAGGTCTCCTCGAAGGCTTCTCTTCTCCAGGCTGAAGAGCCCCAACTCTAATAGCCTGTCCTCACAGCAGAGGTGCTCCAGCCCTCTGAGGATCTCTGTGGCCTTCCTCCGGACTCACTCTAACAGTTCAATGTCCCTGTTGTGTTGGGGGCTCTGGAACTGCACACAGTACTCCAGGTGGGGCCTCAGAAGAGCAAAGTAAAGGGAAAGAATCCCCTCCCTTGCCCTGCTGGCCACACTTCTCTTGATGCAGCCCAGCACACGGTTGCTGTCTGGGCTGCCTGTGCACACTGCCAGCTCATGTTGAGCTTTTCATCAACCAAGTCCCCAGGTCCTTTTCCTGATGGCTGCTCTCCAGCCATTTGCCACTCAGCCTGTATTTGTGCTTGGACGGAAGGTTCCAAGAAGGCGGCCCTACACCCAGCTACCAGAAGTAAAGAGGATAAACAAGCTGGAAGCAAAAGGAGAAACGTTCAACATTGAAGTACCTCTCCTTGTAAATTTGTAAATGCACTTCATCCTTCAGAAGAAATTTCACTGAAAAAAATCATTGAACCTATCTTATAACAAGTGATTCACCTAACTAAATCCAGCAGGTGTATTCCAGAAGGTAACACCAAGTAGGAGGTTAGAGCCTGGCAGAGCCTGTTCATTAAGACTCCCAACCTTGCAGTACGTATTTACAGCGCAGCTGAAGATTTCTCTCTGATATGATATTAAATAACTACACAGCTGTCTTTGTACTACCCAAATTTTTAAACTACACAATAGAAGGTTCATACTTGAGAAGTTTGACTCAAGAAATGTCTATTTGCTTAAATACAGAAGAGGACAGAAGTGATTATGATAGAGGTATGTTCTGATTAAGATGAAAGACTGAAACTCTACAAATGCAATCTGGGATGTACTTTGTCAACTACTTTCACTTCAGGCAACATCAAGTAACAGATTTACTAGATAAGGGTTTTGGGGGGGAAGAAAGTTCTATCACTTTAATGTGCAGCAATATCTCTTACAAAGATTTCTTTCCATGACAGGAGAGAGAATAAATGGGACATAGAAAATGGATGTCCCTTTTCTCATCTATGTCCAAGGTCAACCTTGAGTTTCACTGAACTTCTCAAACAAGCAGAAGAGATGCAGCTGCTTCTACTAAAGCAGGCAGATGCTGGAAAAGGCAGTTCAGAAGCAGAAGACTGCAATATGTAACTCACCCTTTGCAAAGGTAGGACTTAAAAACCAGCTAAAGAGCATGAACTTCTGAACAGCAAATAGAAGAAAAAAGGAAAAAAAGGTTAATGCATTTGCTTGGAGAGAAGCCCTATCATGGCATTTACAGTTACTTTTAATCTCACTTAAAAGAACCAATAATAAGACTTAGAAAGCGAATACAAAAATTCTTTAGCTAGTGTTTTGACAACCTCATTTACTGTTTTTGTACAATGGTCATTGAACAAATGCAGCTGATTAAGCAGGGCATCATTGTTTTCACACAACATTCACAGCTCCGAATACACCAGCAGAAACCCAAATTACAGACAAAACAATTTTGAACCTTGCATGTTAATTATGTATCAGATGAAAGAAACACTCGTAAAAAAATAAAAGCAGACCTATGCTCCATGTGACACTTTTATTAGTTAGTTTATCACCCACCATATGTGCTGCCAAGGAAAATTATAATAGGCTACCACTGCTAACTACAAAAGAAGACTATGAATTATTATTTACAGTCTTATTAACCAAGTTAGTAAACTCAACATAACTGGGTCATGATCACAGAGAATAAAGCTCTGTGTTCAACAGGCATACTCTCCAGAACAGAAATATACTACTACTTTTAAAGCAGCAACAAAATACAGTAGAACTGTAAATTTAATCTTAAAAGCACACACTGACTAATAGAGATTATACCCAAATCCAGCCAGTTCTTTTCTAGCAGGTCATTTGTATAAAACAAGATACTTTCTTAGAAAAACTCTCAGATTAATAAATTCAACATTGTTTCCCTTTCACTGGAAAACCAATTCCATTAAACACTTTATACTACCTCAGTAACAGAACACTATTGCTATTGAGTACAAAGACTCTATAACAGTACTTTAAGGTCTGCAATTCAGAATAGAAGAACTCTAATCCATGTTCTAGGCATGGTACTAATTGCTGCAGAAAGCAGTACTATTTAATTCCATTCAGGCTTATCCTGCTTAGCAGTCTGCCCAATCATGCAGTTGGGTACATCCTTCTAGGCCTTCTGGATGAAGAACAAAACATGTTCTGATCTATGATCATCTGTCAGTATCTATAATATTTATTTCTGCTTCATCCTGTTTGCTATCATGGACTCAACCTGCTATTCCAGAATAACACCACACCTTTGATGTATGCAATCTCATACACACCCAGACTACATCAGGGAGTCCATGTGCTGAAACAGCCCTTCAGAGAACAGGGTCTTACAAAAAGATTAATATATCAGCACACAACAATGACTACTATCAGCACCTATCATCACTACCTATTATTGTTAACTTTATGTAAAGAAAAATGAATTAGAATCCAACAAATTAAATAAAACAGAACAACTGATCACCAGAGGTGTTCCTGATTCCCAGCTATGCATACTCAGATCTCCAGATAACGTTGTCTATGTTACCTTCACAACTGTTTTACTTCACCAGATGGAGATTAGAGCAAAAATATGTCAGTTAGGTAAAAAACAAAATCAAAACTAAAACCAAACCAAACATACATCAATCTCCCAAACAATAAGGAAAGCCAAAATATTTTTTTTGAAAGCCAGACATCTCTTCAGCCTACATGCAAAAGATGGGTCTGAAGGCAGCTAGGATGTGATGTTCTTCCTAGATTAAAGAATAAGAATTGCCAATAGGAATGCTTCATAGCAAATATACTTTATTGCACTGACATTCATATCTACAAGTAAGCCACTACTTTGTGTTTAACAGCTACATACTTGCATTTGAAGCCACTGACTTAATAATACTTATGTTAAAAAGCTGTTCTTAACTCTCTTTTCACACCACACTATATTAGTACCCAAGAAGTGTAGAGCATTAAACAGTAATGACAAACATCTGTCATCCTTGTTTTCCTATCCACTCTTCACCTTTGTCCTCAGTAAAAATTGAGTTTATAAAGCAGGCAAACTTGTACAGGCAGAGCAGAGAACCTCAGGGAAATATGCTATCAGCAGAATCCTTCTGTAGACCTTGCATTGTATAATACACATGAAAAATAATTGTATCACTAGTACTGTTAAATAACCATATTGGATTTGCAAAACAAGATGCATTTCCCCAACTCACTCAGAGTCTGTAGCTTTTTGGAAATTAGCATACACCTCCTTTAAGGTATTCTGCATAAAATATTACAAAATGTATTTGATATAAACAGGTAATTCCTTTTTGTAATGTAGAAAGTTAAAATGGACTGCACTTTACATGATTCAGTGAACAAACTGGCATTCAGAGTTTACGGAATAGCTAAGCACCACTTTCTTAGTCAATTCTGCCACCTAGCTCATCTGGAGAAAGCTAGCCCTGCTACATTCTGCTTCTGAAAAGCAATCTTCATCTTATTTAGAAATGAAATTCACAAATAACCCACCTAGAATACCTAAATCACTCCATTAAACACAGGTAACCTGACATATTAAAAAGAAAAGTCATTTACACCAAAGGTATTAAACGAAAGTTGCTGTGCATAGAAAGCCTGTCACTTGCAAATTAAGTTTAATTCTGATTGATTCAACATAAAGCAGATAATTTTGCTTCATTTAATCCCTTAACCATAGTTAATGTTTTAAAATATTCCAAGGGATTTTACTTTTCAAACTATGAAAGAAAAGAAAAAGTCTTTTAGCCTCTCTAAACCAAAATGTATAATAACTATTTTTGGGTGGTAGTATTTTCCTTTCTTCACCAAATATAAAACCACTCCTTTCCTTGTCAATGCCTTTTAGGAGAACAAAAAAATTGTGCCGGGACAGACTTTTAAATCCAAGTGCATCCCAGCATGTCATTTCATAAGCAACTGTTATCACCTATAAAATATATATCTGTATTTTTAAACAAGCACATCCAAGTTATGCATTTTAAATAAGCACATGCCAAGTTATGCATTTTTATGTGCAACTATGTTTCAACTATGTTGAAAAATAAGGTTAACGAGTAAATCTCAAAACTATAAAGCAGCCAGCAAAAAGAGACAGTCTGAATTTCCTTTTTTTAACCCCCAAAGTAAAGAATTCAGATGCATATAAAGAATACAAACCTAAGTATCTCTAATACTCATTTTTATTAAGAGATGCTAGGTTATTGCTGATGAAACATTTGTGATGAGACCTGAGTAATGCAGATAGTTGACATGAACTGAAAAGCTCATGTTTCCATCTTCAGTGCTCTTGGACTTTTTTTATTCTCATGTAAAGAACCTGATGCCCAGTGCTGATGCTTGGTCTTCTTTAGCTGGCCTCAGTCACATGTTATGTGTGAGTGTTGCAAGAAGACAAATACTATTGATGATACATTTCTATTTGTGCTGCAGCTAGTGTAACAGCACCTTTGCTTGCTGCTAGCAATGTTTCATAATGAACTGAAAAACACTACTCCTGTCATAATGTAGATGTCTCCTTGAACGTGCAGGCTAAATTTGGAGGTGACTATTCTCAAGTTACCTTTCCAAGGAGTTGCAGAGGTGAATGTGCAGATTTCTGTGAGAGGGGAAAGAAAAATCAAAATTCTCCAGTTTTATTCTTTCATGTCAGAATCTCAAAATACTTCACAAAGACTGCAAACAGCACCATAAAGTGATGATCTTACTCAAAATTATAAAACATCTAAAGAACAAGTAACCTGTCTGAGACTTGGAGCACGACTCTCCGATCCGATTCCAAACTTAGACTTTTACAAAGCACATTGCTACCTCCAAATAACTGGCAAAAAATATCTCCTATATTAAGAAAGATCACTCATGTCAATACTTTTTTAAATACTGCTCTTTGTTTTCAGAATTAGTTAAAGAATAGTGAGTGTAACGACATACACAGGAAGTAAACTACTATTCCTATACTTTCATTTCACAATTTCCACTGTTCAAGCTTTCACAACAAATCAAGAGACAGAGCAAAACTCAATGGAAGCTCCTTGGAAAACAGCAGAAATATGAACTTTCATGCATGAAGGTGGTGAGGTAGAAGCAAGGAGTCCCTTAATCATAAGAAGTAATGCCTTTCTCCTTTCTATATTCTCTTGACAGTGCTCAGTTGAGAAAGTTGGGCAGAGAATCCAGATGCAGCAGATGCCCCTTTCCAGTGTGCATACAGAAATGCTGTGTCATTTTAATTCTTTCAGCAGAGAGATAGCAGGAAAACTGTAATGCTTTCTACTTCCAACACACCTTTCTGTACATTCCCCCTGTAACGTTTCTGTCCTCCTGCAGCATTTTCTATCCTTAAGCGACATACCATTTTTCGGTTTGCTTGTATTCTCTCTTTTCTTGCTTCCTCATCCTGTCTATCCTTTCCCTGCCTCTTTCTAAGTGCCATATTACTGTTCTCCTTTACTCTACACCTTTCTCTACTCATTCAATCTCCTCTTTATTCGCCTGTCATCCAGAGATGGATTATTTTAAATGCTCCCTCAACCTTTGCTGCTTTCCAGACAGGCTGACAAGAAATCTAGAGACTTAGATCTAAACCTGCCTCATAGCTTTCTGAATATGATGCTGATAGGGAGGGAAGAGAAGGCGAGCTGAAAACATGTGACAGCACTCTTGTTGTCAGAGATCCTTAGCAAATGGACATATGGATGCAAGCTCCTGTAAGCTTTATGAACTCAGTAGGGCAGCATTTCAAATCTTTGGCCATTGCATAACTTCTTTAAGCTCTAAGCCCCTTTGCACTTGACCTTTGAACTCTCAACTAATTGCTTCCAAAGAACTGACTTCCTTTATTTTGAAATCAATCACGATGCTCCTCCTTACAAAACAGTAAAACAAACAAACAAAGCTTTGTTCTCAGAAGAATAAAGGCCTTACTATTTTCTTAAGTCATTCTGCTTTTCCATGCTTGGCCAGCGAGTCCAAGGTGTCTCTTTGTATTTTGGAGCCTGAAAATAGCTCTGTTCAGAGAAACACCTGCAGTTTGTTAATGGGATAAACTGCAACAAGCAGCAGTGTAACCATTATGAATGTGCAAACACACTTTTCTACAGTAATTCAAGTGTTCCAAGCTGCTGCTGATTAGTCTGTGGATCAAGTTATGCAGCATGCTCATTCCTCTGTGATAACAGCAACACCAAGCAACAGAAAATGTTTGAGAGATCACAGAATACAATATTTTCACTTGGAAGTGACCACTTTGAGGCTGACCAATAGTTCAATCATGACATTAAGGATATTGTCTTAAATCCATAATGTAGCAGAAACACTTTTGGGCACTGTTCTTGTTCTTATCATCTTTTAAACTATTGTTTTTCAGCCCGAACACTATCCTGAAACATTAGCAAAAAGAAAACTGAAGGTCTCATTTAATTTTGAAGGAATTTGATGTGTGCACAGTCAATGTTTTATAACTAATCCAAGCATAAAAGAGTAAAAAACTCCAAGAGTAAAAAAAACTCCAACAAAACCCCCACATCACATCACTACTAGAAGACATGAGAAATTCCAAGTTTCCAAAATAAAGCTTTTCTATAGCCTACTATTGATATTGCATTTTCTTTGCATACTAATGAATCTCACTGTATCAAAACTGTAGTCAGAAGTAGCTTGCATCTTGCACACACAGTTTTACAAATCTTTTTCCCTGAAAATATACTTGGAGAATTTCTGTTTCAGCAAGCTACGAGCTCAAGAACTCTAGCAAACATTTCATACATACAAGAAATTATTTTAACCACTAAAAGGCAAAGATATTGGATACCAGTATATCAGATATAGATACATAGCAGCAGGGGAGCTGGAATGAGAGGATCTTCAAGTCCCTTCCAACCTAAGCCATTGTAGGAATCTATGAAACATAAGACCTGCTATCATTAACTCTCTAGCTACACATAACATATACTTAAATACAAGTTTTGTCTGATGTTACATATACACTGCCTGCCTACCTTAACTGTGTGATAAAGGGCAGAGGATTTTTCTCTGTTATTTTTAAAAGCTTAGTGTATGTAAAATGTTGTGCACACAGGAATTTGAATGTGGTTTGTTAAATTTAGAATAGAACACCATACTCCATTCACTGTGAGATAAGAAGATCACATAGTCTGTATAAGCTGTGCATATGAAACAGTCTGTTTCAGTCTTCCTAGGGGCTTGAACGAAAAATGTGTTTTCCCAGGTAAAGCAGAAAAGCTCTCACATACCAATCTTCTATATACACAACCCTCTGTGTCTCTCATTAGATTTTTATCTTCAGATGAGCAACTCTATATCCACACCATCCCAAGCCTTCCAATCAAACCTAGAGGGCTCATTTGGCAGAGCCCAAGTCTCTAGTGAACAGAGCTACAGTTGTAAGATAGATACACACACACAAGTTATAGTAAATGTCAGCGCCACTGGGAAAACCTGTCTAGCTTGCTGTGCTGTAGAAACAAGTAAGCCTTTACAAGCTCACCACCCAAACCCAAACAAACTCAGCTGTGGAAACCATGGGACCTATTAACCTACTTAAATAAAAAGTCACCACCTTCCTTCGAAGGCAATACATACATCACAAAAGAGCAACATGGCTTTACTATTGGAATACCAAGACAATGATCTATCTACTCATGTTGGCAGCAGTGAATTTTCAACAGGGTTTATTCCTCAGACTCCCCTGCTTTCAGCTCTGCTCAGGGAAGTACTCTGTACTAAGTGCAGCTCAAGGCTTTTCTTGTTCTGAAGAATCAGAAGGAAACTGCATACCTAATACTAGAAAAGAAAAAAGAAGAAAAAAAGAAAACAAAGAAACCAAACAAACTGATCAGTTTTTGCATTTGATCTTTTAAACTGATTTTTCACACAGAAAAATGGGAGCATGTGTTTGATAAAACAGGCGTTAAAAATTTAATGGAGTGTAGAGCTCCTTGGGTGTTGTAGGGCACTGCAACATTCCCCCTCAGCTTCTGGAAGGAACAGCAAATTGCTGTGCCTTTTAAGCACAGTGCTATAAAGACTTCATATAACCATGTATTTTTTAATTACTCAAGCAGTACTGTAGCAAATTGATTTGTCTCTGTAAAAGTGTCCAACACCTACTAGGCAGAATTAACTCATTCCACTGGCTGTCACAGGTGTTAAATCCAAGGGTGATTTCCCAGAATCTTGAAATCATTTATTATTAGCTGGAACACCCAGGCTGAATTTCACCCCGATCATTCGGAAACATTGAAAGAAGTGGCTCAGATTTACCACCTTTTCCAATTGGTTAACAAAACACCACCACCACAACAAAACAAAACAAAAACCATAACAAACCTGCCCCACACACTGAGGAAACAGAACAGAAAGGAAAGCACAACAAAGTTTTCAGAGTTGCAACTTTTAGGTGGGGAAAAAAAAGGACAAACGATGTTATGTGCAATATAAACTAACCAAAATGAACTTTGACAACATGACCTTTTGCCTGCTATGAATTTAACCACCTGCTTTCAACTGCTTCCCATGCAGGGATCAAAATTACACATCTACAGATGCTGTGTGTCTGTGTTTTGTGTGTTTGTGAGGCCAGGAGAGCAACAGCAGAAAGCTCTGGAATGGGCCAGGTCTCAGCAGGGAGCAGCGTGAGCCCCTGCTGCTTCCTGAAGCCAGAGCGTGCTACAGGAGCAACTCTCAGGTAGATGCTTCACACGTGAGTATTTCACCCCTGTCTCCAAACAGCTGTGAGTTTCCAGGCTTCAAGCGTTATCCTATATTAATTTTAGCAAAGAAGGTGAAAGTCTTTGCTGGGTTTGCTGGTGTTACAAAAACATAAAGTCATTCCCATTCAGATTCTGTGGCAACAGCTTTCTAAAACATGTAGTGAGGGTGGAGTATTTAATAATCTTGAGGTATCAGCCTGAAACACCCTTATGCTACTGCCAGCTACAGAGAATGTAGGAAATGGCTTACACTTCCTACTGTACCCTGCTTACATTTCATGGAAGCTTTGAAAATAGACTCTGAATGTCATTGGCTTGAACGCTGGGGTAAAAAAAAACCCTAAGCTTAAGGCGGAACATGACATTTTAAACGCTACCGAATTTCACTTCAAATATGAAATTTATCTTTTCCAGTGGTACTTCACTGAGACATGAGCATCGAGGAAGCTTTCAGATGGATCTACCTTTCAGAGAAAATAAACATCCATGCTTACACACTTGGCCATATGGATTCATTCACACAACTACTTCTTCCAAGTAGAAAGGTGTTTCTAAAGACACACATCCTTAATAGGAAACCATACAAGCACAAATAGCGGTTTTTTAAATTGTTATTCCAGATCAGGCAGATGACATTAATGGAAAGTTGCAGAATTCTTCTGATCCAACTCCCACAAGTTTCCAACTGATCTTGGTTTGGCACAAGTGCTGTAAATCCCTGCCACTTGGATTCAGTCACATTCAGCATGATTTTACCATCCCTAACAAAAACGCAGTACTCCAAGGAAATACCATCTAGCAGTCCACATAAAATTTCTTTTGATTTCATAACAAGGCTGTATTATAACATAGTGCGGAGGATACAACCTTATATTTATCCTAAATTCATTTTCAAAGTGAAATGTTATCTTGTACTGCATATGTTTTCAGTGAGAGAGTTTGTCCTGTGAATGTATTTAATAACTAAGCATATGGTCCAGCTTCCCATTTCCTGAGCCCGGTCCTCTTCAGAGCTAACTGCCACATTGTACATATGCATGAGAAAAAGCTTTTCAGCATATCATACTGACGATCACATGAATTTCCTTCCATTAACCCACACTGATGAGAATAATCCTGCCCATGTCATTTCAGTTATATACTCTTAATGACACTGAAGCCTCTGAATATTTAGTGTACAATCAACTATAATAATACTGAATGCAAGCACCTGCTTTGAATTCCACTGTATTTAGAAGTGTGTTTCAGTCAGTTATAAACAAACTGTAGCATTGTAGGACCTAATGCACACACACTTTGCCAGAATAATATGCTCTGCATTTTTAGCATAAACACAGCTTGTATCTTTGAAATAGCAACCAAATCACAATACATCTAGATTTCTCTGCTGCCTCTGAAAGGTCAAGACATTCTGACTTCAAAGAAAAGACACCTATAGCATAAAATGTGTCAACATGCATGTTATTTGGGGGGAATCAGTGGTTTTCACTTGAAAGCTAGCAGGGTTTTCTTCTTCTACAGATTTGAATTAGAGACTATGTTCAGATTTCTGAAAATCGTTCTGAAAAAAATTACTCCACATCTGTTTATAAGCTTATATCATCTGGTATATATGTATATTTTTGTATACATGCTAGTTTTGTTAAACAGAACTGCTTCAAATTATCATTCCACAGTACAAGGTACTTTATAAATCCGTTAGCACTCATCAGCACAGCTGGAATAAGTACAGAATACATTCCAGTACCATGAATCTCATTCTTGAATCTACTCTTAATTTATCACAAATGTGTCAGATATAGTGCTGTTTTAGAAATGGATTTACAATAGATGCAAAAGCTGTGCATATCAAGAATACAAGATTTAATTCCTTTATCTTTCTGCTTTTTTTTTTTCCTTCCAGTATTTTTTTCTTAATGGTGTCATTGGTGCTCGAGGAAATCACCTACAGATCCTGCCACGACAGAATCTATGAGATTATCAGTTATTCAGTAGCATTGTTATCCATTAGAAGTTCACTGACTCTGTGTTTAAGGTTAATGACTCCTGTTTTGTGACCAAGTCAGATTATTTCCCCTTTCTGGAAGGCAGATTATTTGAAACCGATCGAATGGGTTGACATGACAGAATATAGAACCCACTTGTTGATGGCTGGCATTTTTAACATCAAGCACAGAGCTGTACCACTGCTTTTCATAAATCTTTCCAGACCAACACAGGAGCATGAAATTGTTCTTTAGTAATTCTGAAGACAATGCTATTTTTGCTAGTAAGCATTGGTGTGCCTAGAATAAGAGAGACGCTGTAGTTCTGTAGTGCAGATGATTGGCTGGGAACTCATTCTTGATTTTAGGTTTACTAACCCAATGTTTATGGCCATAAAGATTCAATGATGAAATCCAAAAAGATACAACAGTGTCTCCCTTTTTGATCTGAAAGATCCCTGCACAGCAAGATCATAGTAGCAAAAATAAGTAGCATTTCCTAAAGCTCCTGAGGTTTCTTCATCTGGTCAGTTTGCTAACAAAACCCCACAGACGACACCTCTCAGAAGTGCATTGCAAAATATTAATGACTTAACATATGAGCAGTCATTCTCTGTTACAGCAAAGGTCTTCTTTCTCCAGAGCTGTCTGAAGGTTGGACAGTTTGGAGAAAGAGAGGCTTTCCATGTAACGGTACTTCCCTACTGTGCTCTTTTACCTCCACTGAACTGTCAAGCACTTTGGCTTAAACAACCCATTATAACCTGATCTCCCACGTTTATTAACTGGTTTTGAACTATGTAAGCTTTTGACACACAGATAGTTAAAGTATACTTGCTTATTGTAAGTTGAAAACCTCGTGTCCTACCTCCCCAAGGATAACCTGCAGGCTGTTCTACATGTCCTGTTGAAGAGAAGACATCTTAAACCAACAGCATAAGCCAGAAAGATACAATATAGATCTCTAGATTACACCCTTGGAATCCAGTGGCTATACTTCAAAAAGAACAAGCACTGCTCCTAACTTATCAAGATTAAAGTCATATTTTCAGGAACAGATTCTTGGCTTTACCACAGACACTTTTCAGACCTAATTCCTATTTTCCATTCCTATTTTTCCCCCAATTTATGCACATGGCTGGTCAGGTGAAACAACTATTAACTGGTTTTGAACTACATACACCACTGTCTTTATGCAAGATAATAAACTTCTCCAGAAATGTACATCAGTTACTAGGGGGAAACGGTATCTTTTATCTCATATAATTAATCTAGCTAATAGCATGCATTTAACAAAGAAATGATTCTTATCTCAAAGCTTTCTTGCTCTATAGTCTACCAAATAAGAAATCTGACCTGGAATGCATCTCACAGTCCAAAAGGTGTGTAGACTGGCTTTGTTAGATTAAACAGCAGTTGTTATTTTTGACTTCCATTTTTTTGCCAATGCTGTTACTGAAGCGTACCACCTCTGCTGTGGACTGGAGAAGAACTGAACATGACCTGGTCTCTGATGGAACACAAGAATGGTCTGGCATATTCAATTCAACAGCCATAATTTCTGTTTGAGCTAAAATGCCAAATTGTGAATGTTAGTAGCTAATGACTTAGCCTATGTCATTTTTAGTAGTAACCTCTTGTTCTGGCAAGGCAGGCAACAGAAGCAATAACCTCTTTGGCCCAACATATTAGCTTGTTGTATTACTGAATGTCCAGCAAACAACCCACCTGCTGCTGAATATTTTAGTCTCACTTATCTGTTCTTCTGTCACTGTAAGAGTGGGTTTCTGAATTATTTCACCTAAGAAAACCAGCAGCAGCTTCACATAATACAGGACACATGTATCATCTATTCACCAGTATCTCACATAAATTGGTGAAAACTCAGGTTTTTTTACTTACTAATTAAAATGCAGCAGCCTGCACATCATTCAGTGAATTGTATGAGACCAGAACAATGGTCACAGGCATTCATCTGTTTCCTGAAAATTATAAATATGGCTTCAAAATTGAATGCAATACATTCAATACATACCCAAACTCTGTGTGCTAGTTTGAGCCGACTAAGCCTAGTCTGGGTGATTTCTAAAGTGGGGGGGGCGGGGGACACCCAAACCACTACATCCTGGTACTAGAACTGCAGGCTCTCCTACTCTCCAACAGATCAACACCTGCTCCTAGCTTAGTGTCATCTGCAGACTTACTGATGAGGGACTCAATCCCCTCGTCCAGATCATCAAGAAAGATATCGAACAGGACTGTACCCAGCACAAATCCCTGGGGGACACCACTAGTGACTGGCTGCCACCTGGACGTGGCACCATTCACTACCACTCTCTGAGCCTGGCCCTCCAGCCGGTTCTTGACCCATATCAGAGTGAATCTGCCCAAGCCACAAGCTGCCAGCTTTGCCAGGAGCTTGTTGTGGCAGATGCTGTCAAAGGCTTTGCTGAAGTCCAGGTAGACTACACCCACACCAGGCAGGTAACCTGATTATAAAAGGAGATCAGGTTGGTCAGGCAGGAACTGTGCTTCCTAAATCCATGCTGTCTGGGCCTGGTCTCTTGGCCATCCTGTAGGTGCTTTGTGATGGCACACAAGATGACCTGTTCTATAACCTTGCCTGGCATTTAGGCTAGGCTGACAGGTCTGTAATTTCCCAGTTCCTCCTTGGAATATGGTGGGCATCACATTGGCAGGTGACAACACATTTCATAAAAAGCCTTTCCCCGTACAGATCAAATGTGAATATGAGGCAAACACTTGAGAGGGGCAGAGTAGTTCTTTTTTCCCAGCTGGTATCTATTCCAAAGTGTTGCAACAAATAGCACTAATGGCAAAAGTTAACCACAGAAGTACATTGCATTCCTCCTGGATTTTCTATCTGAATAGCTCTGTGTATATAGCTTACACAGCAATTGTGGAAGATACCCATCTGCAGGTTGTCAGCACTGAGGATATAGTCTTCGCACATAGTACATCCACTTATGTGGTCACGGGGTTGTTCTAGGTACAGTACCTCTAGAGAGAGCAGTGGACAAGGAAACACTGAAACTTGAAGGGTTTGACAACTCGTCAAACAGTTGACAACCAATTGAATATTACAGTCTTATGCTTAATTTTACTCTACAAGATAAATGTTACTAAAAATAAGCTTACCAAAGTCCAGAATCCTAACCATCATTTTTGATGCTACAAAAATTGTTTTAGCAGAAATTAAGTGACTAAAACCAAGGAAGCAGGCTGAGAAAAGTACAGAACAGCATCAAAGTCTTTTATCTCATAGACTTACAGATTCAGTAGTCTAGCTTGTTTTCCCTTTCCTCCTCTTTTTTAAAGCAGCCAAACAGTTGAACAGCACATTTTTCTCCACTCTTCTCCCTCAGCACGCAGTACATCACAGAGCATACAGTAACTGATTTTGTTCACTAACTAGTGTATGTCTCTGTAGAGTTTCTTCAAATAAATTAAATCAAATCCCAGAGGTTGCTTCTATGATGAAAATTTTCATCAGGCATCCCAGAGCAAAGCAGTTGTATTCACGACAGTATTAGAGTAAACAGGAAAGACTAGCTCCTAGCTTTTTGTACCAGTGTAAAATATCCAAGAATGCAATGGAGCTGATGCTGCAGGCTTTGGTGGAAGCTGCAGGCCAGTAGCAGCCCTCTGAGATGCTTCCCTTCAGCTGTCTTGCTAATGAATGTATTCAGCATTACTGCAGACCAGCTGGCTTCCCAAAAGCTGACAGAGGAAGACAGTGCAATTAAGTCTGTGAGGTAGTGATCTTATGGCTTTTCATTGATGAATATGAAACTATACCCACCTATGTAACAAGTAAACAGAAGGATTTGTCCCTGCGCACATCATCATTGCTCAAATGCTTTCTGTGACAGAACGACAGAAGTTTTTTCCTCATGTCTCGTTCTTTACTCATGTCTCTTTATTCCCACTAATTCATTTCAAACAACGAGCTTTCTTTCATCCTAGTTATTTCTACAATATTGGCTAATTTTTCAACACAGTATCATTGCCTTGTCCAGGATCTCATACTAATGTGCATCACTGCTGTTAAAATCAGTGAAACGTTTCTGCTTGTTGTTCTTTGCAGAAACAAAAATCTGTTTGGGTTTTATTGAAAAGAAAGGGGGTTTGTGTCTGTCTGTGTGTCTGCCTCTCTGTCTCTCTCTCCACCTTTCTCTTTCTCTCTCTCTCTCTGTCATGGTAGGCCTGGTGGGCCAGAAATAGGCTTATACATGTACTGGCTTGCCCAGGCATGTTTTTCTCCTGTGGTAGACAAGGTACACATGCTTGGCTTGTGCCTGCCTTGTGCAAGGCATAGACATTTCCCAAATTTGGGTAAAGCAAGCCTATGGCTTCACCTAATACGGTCAAGTTTGGCTATCTGCCATTCTGATTGTCTATTCTGTGTCTAAAGGCACATTAGTCTCAGCCCCCATCAATAAAAGAAATATGCAGGTAAACACAGTGTGCTATGCCAGTCTATTCGTGCCTACTGTTGCCTGCTGCCATTACTTACTGCCTTGTTGTTTGCCTGGAAACTTCAGATTTTACCAGGAACAGGCTCTAAATGCCCCCACGCGATCAGCCTGCATAGCCAGCCTGACATCGTGCTCAGACTGCACATCACAAGACACTCTGCCTACACCTGAAAGTCACCTGCCAAGATGGGAAGCCCTGGAGATACACAGATTGTCCAGAGGACCAGGTCAGAGACAGTCTGCCTCCTTTCCCCATCATTCTGAAACCTGTGAAGAATCAGAAGTCTCAGCAGTTGACAGAAAGACATAATCTCCTGAAAGCATTTGGATATTGTCTGAAGCTGTAGTTAGCCCTGTGAGTCAGGTAATAATATTTTGTGAGTAAATGCTTAAAGCCTTGCCTTCTGCCATAAGCTGAAAGGAGCTTCTTGAGTCCATCTAGTGGGCAAGCAGTATTTGGCCACAAGAACATTCTATTCCAGTTTAATTAATGATATTTTGCTGGTTATTACTAGATCTATTTATTACCTGTAAAGTATTTCCAAGACCAGATAAGAACCGATTATTGTTAAAATTAGTGGTGAGAGTTTTGAATATCAAAATTAATAAGCAACATTAATTTTGGAAAAAATACAATCTTCCATTAATTAATTACCCCTTCATAACACTCTGTTTGTCTCTGTGTGTGTCTGCCTGCATGTGTTCAACCAAAGAGCAAATTTGGTTGAACTCTGGAGATCAGGTGAGGAAAACAAGTAAATATTCTGAAGAATGTTATGAAACCTTCTAGAAGAGTTTTACTGGCACTTGCCTGCATTTCTAGAGCATATTAAGAAATGGTGCTCAGCATTTCTAAGCAAGGGGATAAAATGGTGATGAGCCTCCCAAAAGTGACTAATGCAGAATGTAAGAAAGAAACAGGGAAGTTGGCTTCTTGTATCATTACAGAAAACATATACATCACAAAAGAAGAAAGTGAAACAGGCTGATTGCTGCACAGATGTTAATTGCCATGCCAATTTAAGGTACTGTTCTAAATACTAGCAGTGCTCAGGCAGTGCTGCCTAGCCAGCTTCAGTGAACAGGCAGCTGACCTCAGAAAACAAGAGTCATGTCTAAAGCACAGCTTCCACTTAACACTAATACTATAAGACTTCTGCTTGCTGGAAGGATAGACCCAGGGCAGAAAATTACAGAGATAGGCAGTGCCTGGAGTTGAAGTCATTTCACTTGCTGATTATTTCCTTGATAGTGTTTTTTTCATTCTTGAACAAAAAACAACAACAAAAAAAAGGCCAAAAAAAAAAAAATCAGCTCTGACAGATTGTTTTGAAATGCAACAGCGAAGAGATCCATTGCTGTCTGTGGGCACCCTTCCTTTGCCCACCTGTCATGGTCACAAATGAACATGAACTTCATGAAATAAGAACCATTATAAGTATGTTTAATTCACAGAATCGCAGAACATTAGGGGCTGGAAAGGACCTCGGAACCTTATCCAGTCCAACTCCCCCACCAGAGCAGGATCACCTATACCAGATCATACAGGAACTCATCCAGGCGGATCTTGCATATCTCCAGAGAGGAAGACTCACCCCCCCGGGCAGCCTGTTCCAGTGTTCTGTCACCCTCACAGGGAAAAAAAAAAATAATTCCTCCTCATATTCACATGAAACTTCCCATACCTCAATTGTTGTGAAAGGAAAAAGTATTCCCCTCCCTTTATATCTACTATGCTCCATTGCATTTTCTATTAAGACTTTACTCTAAAATCCAACAATACATTCTGTACTAACATTTGCATGAACAGCTATGCTGCATTCTAAGACTCAATCACATCGCTGGGTCTGTAAATCAGTATTCAATCACAAATAATTAAGCAACTTTGCTCAGATTGTAAAAGAAATACTTGCTTGTCCTTAAAGAAGACATAAAGAAAAGGTTTAGCTTATCAGAGTCAACCTGCAGAAGATGCACACATTAGCAGGAACATAAAAAAAGAAAAATAAGTAAGCTAAAAACCTAAATTCTCATAGTGTAGATGAATCCAAGTGACTAACATAGAGAAGACTACAGTCCTCTTTTTATTCAGTTGTGAAATACCTGCAAAGGGCAACCCAAAACTGAAAAATGGAGGTAAGTGCAATGAGGCCTTTAGAATAATTATGTGTTGTTAATTGAAGAATGTTAATCATGTCATATTAGGAGGAAGACAGGGTTAAATTGGTAAAATTTCAATTCACTTAGGCCTTATCTCTTGTTGGAATGAACCAGATGATTAATCCTTAATATTCTTCAGGGATACAGAGAACACCAGCAATTAAATTAACAACTACAAAGTTTATGCTCAGAGATTCAAAAATGAAAGACAGAAACACTTTAATTTTTCACAAGTTGTTACCTTAATTATCTTCTTATTGCTTCTGTCTCTTCTCCCTCATTACAAAAACACACCCCTTAGTATTCATGGATCTTCCAGTGTTGCTGTAGCTCGGCAACTATGTAAGGAATGTCATCGGAGCTGCAAAAGTCATAAATCTTACTTTGTGCATGCTCATGGAAAATAAATTGTTCTGCTGTACCTAGTCCCTGTGTTCAGACTGAAAGTGCTGACAAATTTCTGTTTCCTCACAAACAGCCGGTAATGCCCATCAGATTTTGCTGCCAGAACAGGAAGAAGGCTTCCTTAGCACATAAAATGAAGGCAAGTTTCTCTATGAAAATAGAAAGAAATACAGGTACCTAAGTCAACCTATAGTTACTATGCAAAGTGCTACTGGCAATGGGAAGATATGGAGAGAAGTTTCTTACGAAACCTTCTAATTCTAGCAGCCATGACAATAAGAATGCAGTCCCAGATCGTTCATGAAAATTACACACCAATAAGAAATTACAGACTGACATTTAAATGTAAATTCTTAAATTAGAGAAGAATGCATTAGAGAAAAATGAGGACTTCTAAAATGTGTTTGGAATTCTCAAGAGCTGCATTAGAACTCAGACAGAACATGTGGAATCTTGTTATCAATTCCAGATTGCATCTCATATTGAATGATTTCAGATGTAATTGCTGTGGAGGTAAATGCTCCCACAAGTTGAATGTGAAAATCTATGCTTGCAAAGAAAAAAAAAAAGCGACTTGACACTGTTACCACCGGGCATGCTTTGAAAATTACCAAAGTTTTAAAGTAAAATGTCATATCCCTAAAGGGTGCCCTTACAACAAATTATTAACGAAGCACTATTGATCTTCACCCAAACAGCAAAATCTCAATAAATCTCATCTGGACCTTTGTTGAAGCTAGAAAATGCATTACACCCCCCTACTGACCACAATTTTTATTATCGCTATCGTATTTGCAGGGCAGTCAATTTTATACAGCATAACAAACTGCCAAGTGCTAAAGTGATTTCCTCTATTACTGAGGTCCATGTATTAAATTTAGTGAGGCACAATATCAGACTTCAAATATTGCAGGGTTTAGAATTGAATGCAGCTGAGGCTAATGTTATCAACCTGACAAATACACTGACATATTAAGTAGCAGATCATTTATTCATATTTGGAACTGGTTTTGTTTTTCTACTCAGTTGTATAGTTTTAGATTAGCCACAATATTTCAAAATGTGACTATTACTGTGAAGTCCAAAGGCACTCTGAAATATGTATTTCATATTCTTATTATGCACTGTAGATCAGATAAATATACTTCAATAGCCTGTTATCAGATATAAATACATGCAAATTAATAAATTACTTTGCATAATGCTGGTTTAGGCTGCAAATATGTTAACCCTTTTGAATGATCAGTAATAAGCATTTTGGATACTCGGTGTTAGAGTCAATTGAGAAGCCTAAATTCTCAGATAAAGTTTTTCTGAGCTCTTTTTTCATCCCTTATCATTCATTACCCTCCGGTGTGAAATACAACCCAAACCAGTGGATTTTTAGAATTTCAAGATTGGTCAAAGATGTAACTGATTCAAAACTACTTTTCCCCATTTGTGACCTGAGCTTCCCTGGTAGAACTTTGGCATCATGACAGAAAAAGTGGGTATGAACACCAAAACGAAAGGATAATCATGTTGAACTGGAAACGAAGGGGAGGACCCTTAGCACCTGCAAAACATATGAATGATCAACTAGCAGAATCTCAAGATCTGAAATTACTAGAAGGTATGGAAACGCTGGTTTGCTAGCCAGGAAGATAAATATACTATGTAGATTGTATGAGTAAAAGAGATGGACCCTGTGTTGTTTTCACATTAAACTTGATGGAGTGAGCCTTGCATCAGTTCATTGTAGGAAGGAACTGTCAAGGAAGATTTCCTCTTACTCTTCCATGACTCGCAGGTCTGCACAAGATGATGTGTGTTGATTCTCACTTTTTGAAGCAATACTTGGGTGATGGGATTTTGGATTCCCTTTCATCAGTATACTGTAGATCTATAGCCCTGTAGACTCCATATTCTAGGTTTTGTCCTGATCAGAAAGGACATAAGGGATACCTACTTGTGAATTGGAATCATAGATTCCAAGGCTTAAATGACAACCACAACACAGAGTGCTTTTTGCTAAGAGAGTTTATGTAGCAAATGGACAGCATTCGCCAGTGCTCTGAGTTTTCTAGAAGCCACTATAATAGCCTGTAATGACACTTAATGTATTCAGACTTCCTGATAACTTCATATGCCTTCGCCACCACCCTTCCAATATTGCAAAATAAAGAACATTAGCAGATTTTTGATGATTCACAATGACCTTTCTGAACAGGATGGCTAGCTATGAGAAGCACCACAGTCAGTACACTATCTCCAGTAATAGCTTTCAAACATTGCTGAGAGTATAAAAAACTCAGAACAGCTTAGATTTTTGTGAATAGAGTGGTGCCTGTGCTTCACCCAGCATTACACACTTGTCATCATAGTCCTAGAAGCAGCAGTATGGTACATAGACACACAGATTATTAGATGATTTAGTATCAGATTTTACTTTAGGTATTAACACCATCCACTGCATAACTGACGATTTTCAACCTGGAATAAAAAGAGTACGCTTCTGGAAAGTGCCTTTTTTCAAGGGACACGCTCATGCTGTTTTGAGTTCCTGCACTGGCAGTCCTGCTAGCCCAGTAGTACTGGTTGAGAACACTTTTGTTTCTTGTTCCTGGAATCATTCAGAAAAAAACTTGCAGCAGTACTGACTAGATTGATAATACTTGCTTCATGAAGTCATTTCTCTTTCTCTGAGTTCAGAGAATTAAAGGATTAACTCCTAACACACTTGAAAATAGTATCTCAGTATCTGAAGTCAAATTTAACTTGATTTTAATTTCAGTTTTCTTTTTCTGCTTGCATTTCTTTCTGACAGCATTTGAAAACATGGCAAAGTATCTTAGGAGAACCACAGCAACCCATAAGAAGCCCCAACAAATGAGTTTCAACTACCAACAAGCTATCATATTTAATAGCTTGAAATATTAGACAAACATTTTAGCATTAGTATTTTAGTGCTCCTCTTTGTGCTGTCTAAATGGAAACTGAGGCAGAATGTGAGTTGAAGATCACTGATCATAAAGAATCATAGAATGGTCTGGGTTGGAAAGGACCTCTGAAGGTCATCTAGTCCAACTTCCCCTGCACTCAGCAGAGGCTTCCTCAACTAGACCAGGCTGCCCAGAGACCTGTTGAGCCTCACTTTGAATATCTCTATCGATGGGCCCCCGGCCACCTCCCTGTACTCTCAATATATCTAGCAAGTGACCTTATTTATACAAGACAACCTGTTGTGTAAGCCAACTGTCCTCTAGTTCAAGAAACCAAGAAGAGAACATCAACAGTGGAATGGGAGAATACATTTAAAATCAACTCGTGAATCATTTATGCCATACAACATTTATTGAGGCACATCACAGCAGGAGTTTAACACCAGAGGCAGATGACACTAAAAATATGTAGATTTTTTCCGTGAGGACAGCTGACAGAGGTAGCCAAGAGATGGCAACAGTTGGCACAGGGAGAAGTACCAAGATCAGGTCCTGATCTGAGCTCTGTCTGGCCTACAGATACTCAGATATGACATGCCACAGGTCTGCATATCCAACTGATGACTTTCTGTAGTGAAAGGACCAGCTCGGTAGACAACAGAAGAGGTGTACATATTGCCTGCCTTGACTTCAGGAAGCTTTTCAGCCCTGTCTTCCCTCAGGATCATAGTGAAACTAATGCAGTATGAGCCAAGTGAGCAGACAGTGGACTAGAAACACTGGCTGAATGACTGCCCCAGGGGATAGTGGTGTCAAGTTCAGTTGGAAGCCAGTAAGTTGCATCATACTCCAGATGCAGTGCAAAGGTAGTCACTCCCTACCTGTCAAAAGGAGAGCTGCCAGTCTCCAAGCAATGGCTCCTCACCCAAACCCCAACTTTCCTTTGCTTTTGTAGATGAGCATAAATGTATTTGGGGTCAAGTGTGTCCAGGTTGTGTTTCCTCCCAGTCTCTTTTCATCTCCAGCCTGCTCACCATTGAGGGCAGAGGAAGCCTTGACACTATGTAAGCACTGCTCGGCAGTGACCGAAACAGATGCATGATAACCACACTGTTCTAGCCTCAGATCTAAACCACAGCACCATATGGCTCCTACAGAGTGCCAGGACCTCATTCTTTTTCAGCTGACAAACCTACTGAGCAGAGATGAGGACATTTAAAGAAATCAGTGATAAACTTCCTCCAACACAATTGCTGAATGGGATGCCCCAGAAGCAGCTCCTCCTATGTCACGCAAATATCTCTTGTCCCACACATTCTGTTTCCTTAGGGTAGCCACACATTTGCTTCCTGAAATCAGCAATTCACAGTAAATGATGAATGGTGAAAACAACAAAATCACATCCTACTGTGAGCATGTGACTCTAAGGAATCATTCTTCTCACTCAAGCTTATACTAACCACTCCTTGGCTATTCATATGGTCCAGTAACTTTTCCAATACACAGTTATAATTCAGTGATAAACTACTGAACAAAATTAATGTAATTTCTATGGTTGCCCCAACTACATTTGAGTAAACTTTAGAGATGGTTTTGTCGAAGAAGAACTAATCTGATGAGTAATACCATGATGGTGTTTCACATGAAACAGTTTCAAATTAACTGAACTATTAATGTGTATAAAATCTTTATGATAGCAACACTCCTATACAGAAATTCATACACCAAACAACTCAGCCCATGCATATCAAGAGAACCATATCCCTTCCCATGAATCATATATTAACTTCTCTCTCCTTTTCTCCTTACTAGTACTGTTGTTTCCTTTTCAGACACTATTCAAGCCACTCAATTACTAGCAAGGGAGTCAATAGTGTGGTACATAATTATTCTACAGACCTGTCTTGATGTGGGAAATAGTGGATTTGAATGGGAATAAGTCAGTGTAATGTGACTGGAAGGACTGGTTTAATACATACGTGATGCTGTGTATGCTGATTTTTCTACAGGGGATCCTGATCCAGAAGACTTAGCCAGCTAATTAATTTTCATCTTAGAAAAATAGAAACAAGATTGCTTGGTCACATTTACCTTATTTGACTGTGATGACATGATTAAATTTGTTCCCTAACAAGACATTCCTCTGATAATCTGGAGTCACTTCACTTAAAAGATGACTGAACTACTCACATTGCCTCACTAGTGTCATGAAAGTGAAACACTGTTCACTGTTTACAAGGCTGCTGTAAAACACAAGTAAATATTTGTGTCTCCACATCCAACAGAATAAGACATCAACAGGCTTGCTCATCAACAGGAGGGATTCTGATCAGATATGTGGCTCACTTGCATGTGTTTTATAGCTAAGAAAGAAATGTAACTTGTCTGTTGAAAATTGCTTTTTTATAATCAATTTAAATTAAGATTTTGTTCACCAGCTGTGAACATTCATATATTAACTTAAACCAGGATTGTTATCCTAGGTTGCACTGCACAGTTTTGCATCAACAGCTTATGACAACCCTTGAAAGGAAGACTGACAAATGCTAGACACAGAATACTAAGAGATAGAAGTCCATACAGAACTCTTCCAAGTGCCAGTAACATGTCACCTCATCACATCACAGAATTCCTTACATACTTCTGAGTGGTAGACTGAAATGCTTTATGCTAGGTCTGCATGTATTATTAAATTATCTTCCCAGTCTTTACAGGTTTATAGCATTTGTAGTTTTGTCTCCCTGTTAGATCACTTGTCATTGAGTTTAGAGAAGAGAAGGCTTTGAGGAGACTTTATTGTGGCCTTCCAATATCCGAAGGGGGCCTGTGAGAAAGCTGGTGAGGGACATTTTATGCTGTCATGTAGTGACAAGAGTAGGGGGAATCGATCCAAGGTAGAGGAGAGTAGACTTAGATTAGATGTTAGGAAGAAGTTCTTCACCATGAGAGTGGTGAGACACTGGAACAGGTCACCCAGGTCGGTGATGGAAGCCCCATGGATGCTTTTAAGATCAGACCGGATGTGGCTCTGGGCAACCTGATCTAGTGGAAGGTGTCCCTGCCCATGGATGGGGGGGGTGGAACTAGAAGATCCTTGAGGTCCCTTCCAAACTTGACAATTCTGTGCTTAGCTTTCTTTTCTTGATTGAAAATAAACTCTTCTTCTCTTTCTCATTACCATGATGCATTATCCAAGGTACAAACAAAAATTTACATCCTATTATTAGTCTGTTGTTGCCCATAGAGTCATCAAACATCTTGTCAGACTAGAGTTTATTGATGCCTTTTCTGACTTGACCCCCCTTTTTGGTAACACATGGTTATATCGCTGCTACATGAGATTCTTGTAGCTCTGATACGGTTCTAGTATGAATATCCAAATGCTTTATGTACAAACATCTGATGCTGTAAGAAAAGCATCCAACCCTATTTTCTGTAGCATAAGGTACTAAAGGTTTTCATCAATAGCAGTAGGCTCTGGCCTTCTTGAGGAGTATTAGTATGCTGTTCCCACCTATATTCCCTTCTCTGCACTTTCAGAAAACAAGTCTCAAATATCTTAAACTGTATTAACAACAGTGAAGACAAGCAGAAACAAATAAAAAAAGAGATTTGCTAATGCATACAGACTGTGGAGAGATGTGGAAGTCACACACTATGAAGTGTTAGACAGACAAGTTGGTACACACCCCACCACCCCAAGTGTCTGAGTACTTCTGAAGTAACATGGCTGTTCTTATGCTTTGAAGACCATTTACCGTATTTTATTAATACTCTGCAGCAGCAAAATAAACAAAACCAACCGACCAACCACCACCAATCACTCTGACCCTTAACCAGCAAAAATTGCAGGTTAAGTCACAGCAAGAGGGCAAATTAGACTTCTCCAAAGCAAGATTTTAATCATCTTTCAGCCATGGTTGCCCTAGAAACCCAAAAGGTGTTTTACCAACACTTTCTATTGGAATTAATTTACTGATTTGAGGGAGCAGTCCCTTAGACATGTACATGTGTCAATGAAAGCATGGCAAAGCATGGACATTATTATTAAATTAACTACCAATTTATTCTAGATAGAGATAAATACTCAAAGATCTCAAGTCTCCCACTGCTGCATGTTCTGTGCTGCTCTCAGATGCTGTGCCAGTAGACAGTTTGAAATGCAGGAAAACAAAAAATGAAGTCCACTGTGTGAATTGCTTTATGAGTGGAACCTTAGCAATGTCAGGAGGACATGATTTCTTCTAGGTTAACTCAAAAGGGCATTGACTGCTCTGATCTTGAATATGCTCCTTTCATCTCACCTTCTCCACCTCCCTGTTCATCACTTTCCTTCCCTTTCAATGACACCTCTTGTTTTATCTTTCTTCTTGTATTCTTTCTGTTGCTACTGGGATGCAGTATTTACCAGATATCACAAGCAACACTGGAGTATGCAGGTACAACTGGAAAAGCAATCATCATCCTTGTGACTTGCTGCACAAAAGGATGTCACCTCAGCTTTCTCAACACTTCCACTGGGTAAGGAACATGAGAGAAATGTGAAACAATCTAACTGGGCTGTGTGTTGAAAACAAGGAGTTTGTCACGGCTGTGCAGGTTGACAGCCAAATAAAATACGTGAAAAGAATAAAAGTAATACCATGCGGCAATCACAACTTAAGAATAACATGAGATACTAGGTTTTTCCCCATGTCCTGCAACTTATCTGGGACTCTTCTAGGACTTAGTACAATTGACATGAAATATTTTCTAAAAACTTGCAAGCTAAAGTAGTGCAACTGCAGGAAACAGTAAGGCACAATTAGCAGGGCTCCCTTGTTTCAGGTTAGGTATTACCTGCCATGGCTTTGGATAGAAAACCAGTTGCTTTTTAAAAAATGGCAATGTTTTTCTTATGTTATAGTTTTAAAGCAGTTTTGTAAGCATTATTCAGTGTTCATACTGTGATAAAAAACTATGTGGGGGTTGGTCTCTTCTCCCAGACAACCAGCAACAGAACAAGGGGACACAGTCTCAAGTTGTGCCAGGGGAAGTATAGGCTGGAGGTTAGGAGGAAGTTCTTCACAGAGAGAGTGATTTGCCATTGGAATGGGATGCCCAGGGAGGTGGTGGAGTCACTGTCCCTGGAGGTGTTCAAGAAAAGACTGGATGGGGCATTTAGTGCCATGGTCTAGTTGACTGGATAGGGCTGGGTGATAGATTGGACTGATCTTGGACATCTCTTCCAACCTGGTTGATTCTATGGTTCTAATTTTCCTACTAATAGCAAAATTACCTTTGCCACTTCAATATCAGTGATGTTACCACTGCAGCTAGTCTTTTCTTGGGATGCAAGCTACTCCAAAAATTGATTGCATGAGCACCAGCACATGAAATATTTCTATACTTAAGCATATATATTTGCCTACACCTGCCCTTGAAGAAATCAGACTCATAGAATGGTTTAGGTTGGAAGGGACCCTGAAGATCATCCAGCTCCAACCCCCATATCATGGGCAGAGATACTTCATGCTAGACCAGGCTGCTCAGGGCTTTTGAAGACCACAGAATGTTAGGGGTTGGAAGGGACCCCTGGAAATTATGTAGTCCAACCTCCCCCTGCCTGAGCACGTTCACATAGGTGAACCTAGGTGTTCCCCTTGATGTGCTGACTTGGAGAAGCAGTTAAGACTACTGCTGAAATAGATGACTGGGAGTTCACTGGAGAATTCCAGGATTCCTGCAACACCATGAACCTGCTGGCACAACTTTAGAGCGATCAATTTGAGGTGGATTTTTTACGGTGGATTTCTTGTGGTGAGCCTGTCCACAGTGCTGTCATCTCCAAGTTGATGTGGTGGTGGTTTCCAAATTACTAATTAAAGAAAACCGCAAAAAAACCCACCCCCACTAAAACAAATGAAAAACAGACCTCTGAATAAAACTAATTCTAACAATCTGGTCTGATAAATTTGGCTTTTAGCTTTGGAAAAGTCAATTCTGAAATCACAGATGACCAAACATAGCTCTGCTCTGTGCTTTCTTTTCCATAATGTTGTGGTAGGCCTGGATAGGCCAAAATAGGCTTATACATGTCCTGGCTTGCCCAGACATTTTTTTCTGTTGTCCCTGCTTCTGTTGCAAGGAGAAGCAACTGTGGGAAAGAGGACAAAGAACCTGGAGCCATTGAGTCTAAGGACTCTGACCTGCCCAGACTTGTTTTGTTCCTGTTTACATCTGTGATGGTTTGGGTGTCCCCTGCCCCCCCACACTTTAGAAATCACCCAGACTAGACTCAGTCGGCTCTGGAAAATTTGAATGAAGCTTATATTTACAGCTGGCACAATTTACAAGCAGATAGTTACAGTATATACAGTTAGATACAGAAATATACAGGGTAGAAAGGTAATACAGACACAACTACCCTCCCAGAAACCTGAGTCCCCAGGAGGGGCTCTCAACCACCCCCTCACCTTCCCCCTACCCCTCTCAACCTTACCCCAGTCCTAAGGAAGAATGGAGGTTCGGCCAAAAGGGTTAAAAAAAAAAGGCAAGGTGAAGCAGCCAAGCAAATGGAGGGTGAGGTTAGAAAGCAAGATGGAGTTCAGCCAGCAGCCACGAGCTCCCCAGCAGGCAAAAGCTCTCAGCAAAGAGAAGCAGCAAGTGACCTAATCTCTGTTTTGCCTTTCTTCTTTACACATCTCAGCAAGACTGTGAGCAAAGTAGGCCTCACCATTGTTTTCATTTCTCAGCCTATTATCTAGTTCTTCTCACCAAAACATCCCAGCTAGGCTCAAACTAGCACAACATCCCGTGGTAAACAAGGTACAGATGCTTGGCTTGTGCCTGCTTCGTGCAAGGCCTATGTTTTTCCCAAATTTGGGTAAAGTTGGATTAATCTAATATGGTCAAGCTTGGATAACTGCCATTCCGATTGGCTATTCTGTGTCCAAAGGCCATTAGTCTCAGGTGGTACTGATAAAAAGAGATGAGCAGGTAACACAACATGCTCTGCCATTGTATTCGTGCTTACTTGCCTGCTTTTGACAGTGTTCTGCCTGAACTGCCTGGAAACTTCCTGCCTTGAGTTTACCAGGAAAAGGCTCTAAATGCCTCCACGTGGTCAGCCTGCATAGCCAGCATGACACTGTGCTAAGACTGCACATTGCAAGTCATCCTGCCTACACCTAAAAGTCTCCTGCTGAGATGGTAAGTCCTGGAGACACACAAATTGTCCAGAGAAATCAGGACCAGGTCACAGATGGTCTGCCTCCTTTCCCCAGAACCCTGTGAAGTCTGGGAAGAATCAGAAGACTCAGCATCTGACAAGATAGTAACAGAACTCTCTGAAAGCATTTGAGTACTGTCTGAAGTGGTAGCTAGCCCCATGAGTCAGGAGACTGACTCTTGTAACTCACCACAGCCTTCTGCCATAAGCAGAAAGGTGCTCCTTATCTGCTTGTAGACCATCCAGTGGACAAGTGGTACAATTAACTGCAAGAGGTATATTGACTGCAAGAAGCTTCTCTTCCAGTTCAGTTAATGCTGTATTATTGCTAGTTATGTGTTCTAGATCCTACATTATTATTTGTATAATAAGAATAAGAATTTGTATAAAAGAACCAATTATTATTAAAATTAGTAGCTGAGGGGGGGGGGGGGGCAAGACTCCTGAATATCAAAATCAATAAACAATATTAATTTTGGAAAAACATCATCTCTCATTATTTACCCTCTCCATTACACATAACAAGGTACGCTCTCCAAAAGCACCAAGTGGAGCACTTACACAGGTGACATTTCTTCTGACTGTTGTTTCTATGTTAGCTGGAAAGCACAAATGCACTTTAACCGCAGGCACTAACTGGAATTTCAACAAAACCATTTAATTCAACCCTCTGAAAGCCCAAACAAATAAATAAGGTAAAGGATAGTGTTTCATTCAGTACTGCAAATATTCTTAATAAAAGGAAGATTAAGTGGTCATGACAATTACAAACGTTAAATGTACAGTATTTAACTCAAAGAATTACTGAAGTCAAATCATTTCATACTGATTTTCCAGTTAACTAACACTGCCATGAATCAAAGTCTCAACAAGAAAGAGAGACAGACTTTCCAAAGAACACACACACCAGTTGTAAAAGCAGAGATCTCAAGCTTGAAATTTTATCAGGCATGCTCATTATGCTGCATCTCAACCACGGACCTGCTGAAAAGCTAACGTTCGTAACTCCCACGCACGAAGCAACTGAAATACACATATTCTAATGCGTAGGCTCCTTTCGGATTTAGACCACGTTTTCTAATCTCAAAACGCTGCCAGTTTGACAATTTCCATTTTTTGTCAAGTGACAAGTGATGCTTCATTTTCAGGTAAAGGTTAATGTTAAGTTCCCAACTTTATAAAATGCACTCCTCTATAAAAATAAACCACCACATGCCCGTGCCTAACATTAGAGAAAAACGTTCACACAGTCGAAAATGAATGGGTTTTGCATTTCAAGGTGACAAGTACAATGTCAGACACAATCAATCGATCACTGCATAATTATTATTGCAAATGATCCATATCCATGCTGCAAACCTTAAGGGGAATTTAATGAAGCAGTAAGCACATCAATAATAAGATCTACTTCAGTCTCTGTTAAATCTCGTGATTCATAAATATGTTGTCACATTTTATTCTTCCTTGAATTCCTGTAATTATATTTGAGAATGAGCTAACTGAAAAGTATAATTCAAATACATATCTGGCTTTTCCTCTATAAAAAGAATACTTCACTGTATCATGTACACACTGCCAGAACTAAACTTACAAAACACTGCTTATCAAATACAAGACTAAGATAGTCAAAGACAAACATAGAACAATCTCTGAAGAAAACATCAAGTGTCAATAACCAGACTCAGGCTGTTCAGCTGACTTAAAACCTGTATTGGGTCTAGATGGCAAGGATTTAGCAGTTAGGGAACTGTCATGGTGGCCTCTAGAGAAAAAAGGACAGGGGCTGACCTGTGCTGTACAGAACTAGGTCCAGCTGGCTCTGCAAGGGACCCATCATGGGTCATAGCCAAGCCCCACAGCCAGTTTGGTGATGCAGCTCCAGAAGTGTACATCAGGAAAGAACAGAAATGTTTGAAGGAGAAAGGAAACAAAACAAGAAACAACAGGGAAATACTCAGGTTGGAGAAGGGTGAGGTGCACCACAGCAGATCAAGCACATCCCCAGAGCTACAGCAGCCTGTACAGAAATGCACAAGAGACCACAGGAAATGAATGAGAAAGAATTGCATAACAAAATTACTACGTCCTGACTGCATCTTGCCATGCCACTCATTGCCTCACTGAAGGGAGTTTAACTTGTATTGGTGATAAGAAGGGTTTCCCACTATCTGAATCAGAAATTAAATTGGAAAATCAAAGTGGGAGGAATTATGATTGGAAATTGATTATTTCCTTTTTTCCCAAGGCAAGTCTGTTTTGTCTGTGACAGTAAGTGATCTCCCTGGCTTTTCACTGACCCCTGTACTTTCTATTTTCTCCTCCCTCCCTGTCCCACTGTGGCAAAGTATGAGCAACAGATGGTTGGCAGTTTTCCTGCTAGCTGGGACCAGCCCCCAACACAATTACAATGCCAGAGGAGAAAGAATATATAGTGTATCATATCCATAGATGGAAAGCAGACACTTCTGCAGATAGGCTGGACTTCATTTTTCTGACTGTAAGTCAGAAACTGAACAGAGGTATTTTCATACTGTGCTATTAGAAGGATCTAAACATAGACTCATCTGTTTGGCAAGGAGGTAATGTTAATCCAGGAGCAGAAGAGAAACAGGAAGCCAATATGGAAACACAGAAAAAGATGACCAAAATCTAATGAAGATATGAACAGATGCCTTGACTCCCACTACTAAACATCCTTTCTGTTAATGGAACTGCAGAACAGTCAAACTAATTACACAAGCAAATCATGTCTACTGGCATTTGTACACAAGTGAGAAACCATAAGCAAAATTTTGGCTTAGGGACCATCACAGTCTTGATTAGCTTCTCAAGCAGACAACCTTCACTAGAATGAATATCCGAAAGCAATGAGTCAAAACATGAACAAAGATTTTCAACTGCCCATAAAAGTCATAGAATCAGAGAACTGTTTCAGTTGGAAAAGGCCTCTAAGATCATACAGTCCAACCATCAACTCAAGACCACCATGTCCACTAAACTATATGGTGAAGTTCCACGTTTACACACTTTTTAAACACCTCCAAGGATGGTGACTCCACCACCTCCCTGAGCAGTCTGACCACTGTTTTAGTACAGATTTTTTTCTGAACATCCAAGCTAAACCTCCCTTGTTGCCATCTGAGGCCACTTCCTCTCATTCTGTCACTTGATATTAGGGGGAAGAGACCAACCCCCACCCAGCTCCAATCTCCCTTCAGGGAGTTGTAGAGAACAATGAGATCTCCCCTCAGCCTCCTCTTCTGAGGACTAAACATCCCAGTTCACTCAGCTGCTACTTATAAAGGCTTGTTCTACAAGGTCTTCAGGACTTCCTCATCCTTCTGAGTCACCAACCAAGACCATTCAAACAGTAGCTAAGAGTCCACAACTGTAGCTGTAGTGGTATACAAACTCTCCAGATTGTCACAGAAAAGGTATTTAGAAAGGATTTCCACCGAGAGATAATAATAGTAGGAACAGGAGATCGGTAGCCTGCTCACCCAGCTACATTTCATGCAGTCTTTGTTCAATTCCTTCCTCACATAAGCACTCCTGTACTGATAAAGACACATCCACACAGTTCATTCAAAGCTGTGATGGAAACCATTGCTATTAAGAGGGATAAAAGGAAGGTAAGTTTATTTGAACAAATATAACTCCTTGCTAAGTACGGGGAGAATAGGTTTGGTAATTAAAATAGAGTACACAGCTTAAGAACAGAGTATGTCTATCACACAGCTTTCCACAAACGCTGCTAAAAGAATTAGTAACAATAAAGATATTAATGTCCTACTTAAACTGACTTTCACCACACAACAGCACTTGAGTGTACACGTGTGGGTATGGGTGTTTGTGTCTAAAGGGATGCATATTGCTGCCATAAACCCCAAGTGCCTTGCTTGCTTAAGCCACCATTATGCAACACTGGATATAATGCAGCATCACACTGATTCTGTTCTCTTGTTTGTGCTGTTACCCTTTATAAATAATAGAATGTTGGCTTACAAAATACTATAAGCAGGTCAGAAAACCCAAGCCCTTTTAAGACCGAATCTGTTGGATGAACGACTGTTGCTGTCAAACATTCCAAACTGAAATTACTTTTCTATTTCATTTTTCTTCTTCATACTAAAAAAGTGATTATGCAGAATCTTTTTTGTGTTTTGAATGCTACTGTGATTTTCAGCTTTTATCGTTCCAAAATTAATTACAATACATGGGGATCTTGAAACCAACTTATGCATACATACCAATAAATACAAGAACATAATCTACTGAGAACTGTCCTACAGTCTGCCTTAACTAATTGTAATCCTGTTTTCATTCAACATCTGTATCAGCTTTTTCATTTTAGCCATCAAGATTGAATATTTATAAATTGTAATAATTCATTATTCAGGGTTATTGAGTCAGATACTCTTGAAGATCCTTAATATTCACATCAGCATACTCTATTATTAAATAATTTTGTATTTTTCTATGTTAGTAATAAAAGGTACATATTTATTCAACATCAGCGGTCAGGCAGTCAGATAAAGAGTATGAAGCTACATGTTTTATTCAAGGTCTCAGCGGAAAGCAGTGTGAGGATCATTTTGACTGAAGGTATGTGCAGTTGTCCATTGAATACATTTGATTTTTATTCCTAACTAAAAGAAGCTTAATATTGTGATTATTCAATAATTTTATGCAACAAAAACTGTACTGCTGAAGTGCTCCACTGGCAATGTTTTCAACATTCTCATTTAGTCTTTCAGTGTAGTTCATTTTGTATCTCAAATATCCGCATCACAAACACAGTAACGCGTTTTTGCTTCGGTATCTCACATTACTGTGAAGCCCTCATTTAAGAGAGAAATATCTCGCTTAATACACACACAATGCTTATGCTGTAAAACACATAGTAAGCAAAGCCACTTAAAAAATTAGAATCACATTGCCTCAGTGATATTGTAGCACTTCACTCTCATTTAAAAATTCCCAAGATTTTGTTCCTTTATTTTGTCTTTGGAGTAATCTTCACATCCATTTCCAGTTCTCATTTCCTTTAGCTAGAAAGCCTTTGTATCGCTTCACTTAGAAGCTTGTCCTGTAGCACTTAGCACACAAAGAGCACAGCCTAAGTCTGAAATTACACACTTCCCTAATTCAGGAGAAAAGGCATCCAGCATGCCTGCATGAATTTGGTAGTGCTTAAGAACCAGCAAGACTTTTTACTCAGCTGAATGAAACACCATCTGCTTTTGAATATGTGAACTGACACAGAGTCCTACATGTATATTAAGATGTCTCTAAACAGCAGAAGCTTACTGACAGACATGCCAGAAATTCTACCATAAAGTAGTTTAAACTCCTAAATATTCATCCAGGTTAAAATTCTGATACATTCTTTCTATTACTCTCTGTTCTTCCAGTCTTCTCCCCAAACGCTCACCAGAGGTAATGCAGGCTAGTACAACACACTTCTCTCTCTATTGGACTCAAAAGCTTTATTCTTCAGAGTTGTCAAAACAATGTTCTTGTGCCAGAATAAATTATCTTGTTGCTAGTGCATATAAATTTTAAAAAGTGTTTCTCTCTATCTGCCTACTCCAGTTTTGGGCAAACCCAGATTTCATTTGCTGAGATGCTTTCTGCCTTATTCCATCAAAGATTATTCTGAAGCTGCTACTGAAAATTTCTGGTAAACATATACAGAATCTATTCCCTATTATTAATAATAACAGCAGCCTGACAGGAATAAAGTATACTGCTGGCTACAAAGACATTAATTAGTTGTTTATAAAATTTTATTATGGTACAGTAAGGTATTTTTGTTCTGTGTTTCCACAGTATATAGCAAGAGGCAGAACCCCAGTAATTTGTATCTTAAAATTCATTTGCCAATTACTTCATTCTAGTTCTTCTTACAACAAAATTTAATTGCAGAAGAGTAACTTTTTAATAAGATGCAGTATCTTTAAACCCTCATCCTCTGACTTGGAATATGTAAGTTCAACATAAAGTCTAGCAGAACCACAAATAGTCCAGTATGAATACCAAGCAACCATGGAACATCTTGCAGTTGCTTGTGCTGTCAAGTAGACAAACTATGCTTATTTTCCAAAACATGAAAAAGACTAGGAGGAATATTATCTGGAAAGAGGAAGTTCAGAAAAGTATGGGTTCCATGAAACATTCTGAGAAGTCTCAGCTTTCAACCAACTTTCATTTCATCCACAGATAGTTACACTTCAGTTTCCACAGTAAGCAGAGGTCAGCAACTTCACAGCCCTCTAACTGAAATAAATTTCACTTGTTACATTCTGGGGAAATTGCAACATCTTTTGGGAGCTGAGCTGAATTATAAAAGAGGAATGATAATCTGCAATGATCAAGAATGCCTTACATCATCACTGCAACAATCACTGGATGGAGAGAAAGGTGTATTATACTGGAGAGAAAGGTGTACTATACTGCAGCAGGACCAGGATGTAAAACGGTCCATAGCCTTTAGAGAGGATAGAGGTGATTTTGATTTCAGGATTTAGCTGTAGTCCCTAAGTCAGTAATACATGAAAGTCTTCAAAGCTGATTGGTATGGAATCAGATATTGATGAACTCCAATTCCTACAGCACAGGTGTCTGCAAAGAAAAGTACCAGACAAAAAAAAGTTGTTCTTTTTTTAGGGGAGAACAAGAGTATAAGCATCATTGAATTGCTTGGGCTGTCAACAAATATGGATTTCCTAGGACAGGGTTAACAGTACTAAAATCTTCCTTTACTTTCCCAAATCTTGTTATAATTGTTAAAAAAGAACAACCAAGACTGCTGCATTCGACAGACTGAACAGTATGAAAAAAATATCTCTGTCAATCAAAAGGAAACAAATCTATTTTACACCTTTAATGATGGCCAAGTTTTCACACAAGTTGGCTACTTTAAATTTTAATACAAGCACTGAGGAGCTTGTATATAATTATATAAAATATTGATGTGGTGTCAAGAGAAAGCATACGTTAAAAGCCTCGTTTGCATTCTGCATCTTTCACACGCAGATATGTACGCATGTGCATTTAGTGTGCACAGGGTTTCAAAATCATACAGTTTCTGAAGTGACTTTTCTGTGAGTACAACTCATCTTTTATTTTTATTTTTTCTGGAAATAAAATAACAATCATGTTTTGTTACCAAAAAAAAAACCCCAAACCAAAAACAATACAGAAAAGAAAGAAAAAAAGAAGTTCATCCTCTCTTTCTCCTTACTAATCTTAAGATTTTATTCAAATCATTTAGACTAGGAAAGTTGAAGTAAAAATGGGGAGGATGCTTAACACCTAGATGTAGCAGTGTCAACAAAAAAAAGAGAGACAAGCATTCTCCTGTTTAAAGAATTCTGCTAAATTTAAAGGGGAAAAAAAACCCCTCACACAAAAAACAACCCATGAAAAATGCCAAATGAGACACCATAACATGCAAATAAAAATGACAAAATAATAAAGGAAGGAATAGACTTGCAAGCATCACATTAATTACTGGAAGCTTTGGAAACCAGAAAGTGGCAACATAAGAAACTGCTTAGTGCTGTGCTTAAAGCATATATATAAAAGGGAAAAAAACCCCTACAAAAGTCCATAAATAATATAACATATACCACACTGAAGAGAATAGAAATCTGTATAGCTATCTGTAAGATAAAGTGCTGCATTAAGTTTTCCAATTAACCAAGCCTCATAGGCTGGGGGCAGTGGAAAGTGTCCCCAGATTTTAAACCTTTTGAGCTACAGCCACACAGAAATAGCCTAATACATGTACCTTTCACTTTACTGTGCACCTCAGAAAAAAGGGTCTCTCCTCAAATATTTACTGTGTATCTCTTTTGGATGACGATAACTACAACAGCAGAATACAAGAGCGCCGAATGAAAAAGAAACTACTGCTGTTAAGTGATCTGATTTGTAAATCCAAACCTAAAATGAAATCAATCATGTCATTAACAAAAATACAGCTTCAATAAAGAATCATGCATATAAGGGTAAAAAGTAAGCACCACTCAGGGTTGCTGTTACAGCCACAGACTGTTGCTTGTGAAAAATAACATGACTGGTACTACAGAACACGGGGCTGGGGAGGGGGAAGAGGGGGGGCAGAGAGAAAAAAGAAAAAAGACAAAATCCTAATGCTCGGTGATTGGTGAGCTCCTGAAATGATAGCACAGGTCAGAACACTGAAATAAGAAACTCAGAAGTCTGCATACAGTGAGTGACTTTTGCAGAGATGACAAAAGTTACTACAATACATCGAAGGGTCAACAGAAATTAGAAGGAAGCGTAAAGGGAGATTTCCAGCGTGGACCAGAAGCAATTTAAAAGGGCAGTGACAATTTGCTGATATCTCTACAAGTTAAATGCTGCTCCTGTGCAGTCTGTCTTGCAGAGGTGGCCCAGATTAACTGCAAGCCTATTTTTACATACACTTAAATCAAATAAATAAATAGATTGTCAGATGAGATGAGTTAAAAATATTTCCCCAGAAGATATAGAGGTTTTAATGAGACACACAGAAACGTTTAAGTATGCATATTCATTCACTGAGATATTTCTACTTCTTTGGGGTTTGTTTAAGAAAAAAAAAATGTGTTGTAGCTAGCCCTGGATGAATTAATAGGTTAAAAGGTTCACTAATTCACAACATAGATAACAGCACAACATCATTTTTAAGGTGAATGGATTTTGCTGCAAGGAATCTGAACAATGCTGATTATCAAAATCACAGGAATAAGTACATTTTCTCTATTCTCTATGTGCAGTTGTCAATTGCCAGGAACTTCAAAAGCCAAGAAAGGCTGCGACAACCAATATAAACCCGAACAAGTCAAGTAACACAAAGGAGAAGTTTTAATCACAGGAAGATTGTTTCATTTCTTCCACAGCAAGCAAATTCTGAACAGCCACAAGTGATGCAGCATTCATTTCAGAACTGAACCACACAGCGAATCTCACAGACACAACTGTAGCATTTTCTACGGCAACGAAAAGAACACGGTGCACGGCGCCACATCCCGCAAACCCTGAAAATAAATTGCAGCTTAATGAACCAGTTTGTTTAAACTCCCATTGGAAATGCAATCACATGTACTGCACACCAGCTACGCTAAGCTTTCCTGCAGCACACACCCCCCTTTTACATAGCAGAAAACACGCTGTAACTGTAATAGGCTAAAATCTACAGTCCCGAAGTCAATTTATTAATAAAAGATTGACATGGAGAGAGGCACTACCTACCCACAAATACATCATCATCTTGAAAGAAATCAAGGGCTCTGTCAGCAAACAGAAGTCTCCTTACTTCAGCAAGTATGTCTGGAAGGAAAACTGAAAACAGTGGGTAGAAAAATCTTGCCTTTTTCTGTCAAGTCCTCACAGTTCTCTTCTTATACAAGGTGTTTTTTTAGTTTGTTTATGAGAAGAGCATTCGTTCAGTGGCTCTTTCTGCGTGTGAAGTGACTTGCTTCAGGCTGTCTTTTTTCTTCCCTTTTTCTCCCTAACTCAGTCTGTCCTTTCTCTACTGTCAGGCTTGCTTAGGTAACAATTCTTGGTGTATCTGTTTAATGAGCAGCTCCGTGCACTAAAGGCAGCCAACTACATTGGAGAGAGAGCAAAAAAAGAAAAAAAAATAGCAATAATAAATAAATAAATGGGAATATACCACTTCCTGATTGTTATTATGGCATCTACAGATGCCCCCTCTGTAGGAATTTATAGGAGGATTTCTAAGATGTCTTGAGGGGGGGTGGATATTAAAAAAAAAAAAAAAAAAAAGAAAAGAAAAGAAAAAAAAAAAGAGAATAGCAGGTGACTCCAGTGGCACTTAAGTCATTACCTCTCCTTGCTAAAGGACCCAGTTCACAAATCCTGCATTTGAGAAATTTTTAAACTCAAAGCAAATCTCCTACAGAAAAGAAAGGAACATCTACTGCACCCTGCCTCTCCTTTATCTCTTTAAATGTACTTCAGATAAAAGCTGCATCCAGTCAGGTCAAGGCCTTTCCCAATCTTATTACGGTAACACAAGAGTGTTCAACATACTTTTCTACAGCCATCTACTGACTTCATGGTGTTATTGCTGCTGCTGTTAGTACTGCTGGGAGATAACTGCCAGTCTGAGGGACTGGGAAATACAAACAGTAAACCAGACCGCAGAGAAAGAAGTGTTTGTGCTCATTTAATTTTTGATAGTTCTTTTCTTAATTCTTCTTTTCTTGCCGTAATACATACTTTAGAAAGAATTGTGATTTGTATATCCAACAAAGGCTAACTAAAAGAACAGGATTTGTTGAGGGAGTGCTGGGGGGGGTGGTGCTGGTAAGTTGAAGGTATGTTATGCAAATGAATGAGCGTGCAAGGGATTCAGAGGGGGTTGATTGCTGCTTAGACTTTTATCACTTGCTACCAGGGACTATTTTTGTGTTTTGAACTCATTTAACCTGTCTCACTGTAATGCACCACATATTAAGTAAAAGGATTAACAGCATCCTCAAGTAAGAGGCAACTTTATAACGTAAAGGACAGAAGTCTCAGACAATTTTTAGGCTATATTATTGGTTTCAAAAAAACATCCCTGACCTTGTCAACTACCATTATCTGCCCTGGGTATTTAGTAGACAAACTGTTAGTAGCTTTCCACATAAGTGCATCAACTACTGTAGTATATACATAATGATTACAAATCAATGAATAAACAAAGAGAATAGATTTTAAAAAGGTCACAGGGATGAGATTAAACAGAAATTTTGTCCTGTTCTTCTGTTTGATCACTTATTCATTGTCTTTGGTCATACACTGTGCACTTCTTCAGACAAAAAACCCACCCTGTTGTTCTTTTAAAGTAAAGACTCCAGTCAATTTACATATTCAGCCTAACCATACAAGGTAAAATGTCACCTAAATAATTAAAATGCATTAACTAAATTGCATAATCATTCCCTCCACCAGGGCAGGTGGCAAATGGGTAGGCACCTACTGAAGCAGTCAGAGACAATAGCAAAATAGGACTGGGGGGAGCAAACTAAAATCCATACTGTTAAACAACTGGTAATCTGGAGAGTCTTTATGATTCCTGCCATTGGAATGAATTCAAAATAGAAATAGCTGCTATACCACTGAATTAACACAGAAAAATGAAATAGTTAATTCAGATGACACTGAGATGTTTATACAGACAAACGCACACACACATACACACGGAGCTTTTGATCTACTAAATACTCTGTCCAGGTAAAAGATTGTTGTCTGAGTGGAAGCAGAAGAGAAAGATTAAATGTACTGATTATTGAAGTAGTAACTCTCACTGTAATGTGCGAGGACAACACGATTTTAATTAAGTGTAGGGCAATTTCAGAGAGTAAAGCCACTTACTTGACAAAGTCTTCAGAATAACAACAACAACAAAAAAACAACCAGCATTTTATTTACAGTTTGGGGTTGTTTAAATTATCTGCCCATCTCACAACCAGCACTGAAGCAATCTAACAGGCCTAACATGGCCACCTTTAAACTGTACACTTTCACTGCATTCTGTCTAGCATATAGTGTACTGTGTTCTTCTGTATTCAATTACACTACAATAAACCTGAAATACCACGTTAGAATGAATGAAGATTATCCTGGTTAAGCCAAAAATACATTTTCTGATAATGTATCTGTACATCTGCCAGCCAGCAGTTCTTTCTGATCTGTCCACCTGAACTGAACACACAGGGCTTTTGAATTTTCAAAAACTGGGTCCATATTTTATGATGGTGAAAGATTGTACACATCTATTGCCCATAAATCGCTTACAGCCCAAATTCCCTGTTTTCAAGCACAGGCAGCATCTAAAACTTCAGTGAATTTTGCCCCAAGGCTCCCAACTAATCATCCTGTATTATAAATTCTCTTCATCATTAAATTGGTTACTTAATCAATTCTTCATATCTTATTCTTTCAAGCAAGTGGAACAACTGCTAATGCTGTTCCACAAAAACCACTCTTTTTAAGTGTTTTATTTTTAGTACAGTTATTATTAAATACTTATGTTCATTAGATCATATGTATTTTCTGCACAGGTGAAAAAAAAAGAAGAGTGAATACCAAGAAGATTGTAAACAGGCATATTTCCTTGGGTTTTGCACCTATGACTGAAGTTTTAAGACCAAAACCTGTTTGCTGAGGTTAGTTCTTACATATCCTGGATTTGCAAGAAGTGTCAAAACAAGAAAAATAAAGTACAAAGTACTGACCACAAACATTTTAATAAAGGCTGAATGTTTGGTTCAGGTTAAAGTCTATGAAATCCATAAGAATCTTGCTGCTTTTTAAAGATCAATCAATTAGAAACTCTACTCCAAAGACAAGTATATGCTATTTGCTGTAAAATATGTCCTGTTTCATCTGATGCTCCCAAAGACCTTGATAGAAGGCTCTTCTGCAGGGGCATTAGCAGGACTTCTGGCGTCAGAGCACTACATTTCTGTACCAGCTCATACCATAGCCTTAATTTCTATAAGCAGCCACATCAAATATTTCGCCAAGGGATTAGTGATGTATTAAGGGTAGACAGAAACAGTAGATAGTAGCAAAAAAGAAACAATAAATTGTGCAATCATGAGTCAAGATTAGTTATATATACAGTCAGCACATTCTTATTGGCACCTAAACTCAGATTTAAAAAAGGCAAGCTCTAGAGTCTAGGAGTTCCATTACTCATCAAAGGAGCATAATTCATGGACATATCTTGGCATATTTTTAAATAACAGAGAAGATTCAAAAGAGTATCAATATTGCTGCTTACTCCATTGGAAGATAAAAAAAGTACAGAACAAGTTCCTCATCTTTCAGGGTATGTGAAACTCCTAGGAACTGCAACAGCATTAAAGTAATCTCAGTGCTAAACAATACAGTCTTATTCAATGGCCTTGAACACCCCCAGGGAGGAGGAAATCTCCCTTCCAACCTTTTCCAGAGACCCATCACTCTTATGTTGAAGAGTTTCTTAAAGAATCATAGAATCAGCCAGGTTGGAAGAGAGCTCCAAGATCATCCAGTCCAACCTATCACCCAGCCCTATCCAATCAACTAGACCACGGCACAAAATGCCTCATCCAGTCTGATGAGATGGTGAAACCATCACCTCCCTGGGCAGCCCATTCCAATACCAATCACTCTTTCTGTGAATATCCAGCCTATACTACCCCTGCACAACTTGAGACTCTGTTCCCTTGTTCTGTTGCTGGTTACCTGGGAGAAGAGACCCACCCCCACCTGGCTACAACCTCCCTTCAGGTAGCTGTAGACAGCAATGAGGTCACCCCTGAGCCTCCTCTTCTCCAGGCTAAATCACCCCAGCTCACTCAGCCTCTCCTCACAGGGCTGTGCTCCAGGCCCCTCACCAGCTGTGTCATCCTTCTCTGGATACGTTCCAGTACTTCAACATCTCTCTTGAAGTGAGTGGCACAGAACTGGACACAGTATTCAAGGTGTGGCCTGACCAGTACTAAGCACAGCAGAAGAATAACCTCCCTTGTGCCGCTGGCCACACTGTTCCTGATACAGGCCAAGATGCCATTGGCTCTCCTGGGCACACTGCTGGCTCATGTTCAGCCTACTATCTACCAGTACCCCCAGATCCCTTTCTGCCTGGCTGCTCTCCAGACACTCTGTCCCCAGCCTGTAGCGCTGCTTGGGGTTGTGGCTAAAGGGTAGAACCCTGCACTTAGCCTTGTTAAATCTCATCCCATTGGCCTCTGCCCATGTACCTGTCTAGCAATACTCTCTCCCAGTTTCAAACCACTGTCTCTTGTCCTATTGCCAGGCACTTGTATGAAATACTCTTCCCCAGCCTTCCTGTAGGATCCCTTTGGCCATTGGAAGGCAGCCATAAGGTCCCCCTCTGGACTTGCTCCAAAAGCTCTCTGCCCTTTTTATGATGGAGACACAATACTAGAGGTGGGATCTCACTGAGATTTCATTACTAAGGTATTTTGAAGATATACTTAGTAATCTACTGAGATCTCTCCACCAAGAAAAGATATCAACACACTAGGTGCAACAATACTAAAATCTCACATAATTTACAGAGCACCAAAATTAACCTGAAATATTTAGAAAGCTAAAAATGTTTGTGCTTAATTTTTATACTTCACACTCTCATCTGTCATGGCTCTTCATGATATGAAGAGCTGCATGAAGTTTAGGAGGCATGGTAATAAACAAGCCCTTTATTTCATTTTAATTCACTGTAGTTCTAACAGGGGTGTTGCTGGTTGGTTGGTTGGTTTTGGCTTATGCATTTGGATTTCAGCCTAACTGTAGAAATGCAACTTTATGTGTAGTTCAGCTGGTTCATAAAAACAAAAAGGTGTTTTCACCACACACTTTTTTTTCTCCCCATATCTTCAGTTAATTTCTTTTTGCAGATCTATCACTTTCTACGCAAGAAGTTAGTTTCTGTGTCCAGAATACTGTTCCAGAAAAACCTGAGAAGCAAACAGCCAGCAATTCGGCCATCAGACATCACCACAATACTGAGTCAGAATTTCTGGCTGGCTGATGAATTGTGTTTAGCCTGTTGTTCAAGGAGTGACGAGCAGGACAACAGCACAGGGGAGGTTCCTCTGATCCTACACTCGATGCCATGTGCATGAGATTTGCGCAGTTCATAGTTTCACATTAAGCCAGAAATAGGAAATTTTCTTTTCCTTAGCATACCAAGAGATTGGGAAAAATAATGGGAGGAGTCTGAGGTTTGTCAAATATATACAATTCCTGTGTGCCATTTCTGGAAGGATGTGAGCTGCTCATTTCTCCCAGTATTCAAACATTTCAGCCTGACAAAAACCGAGAGACTGCAATTAAGCCAAATTATTAGTGATTACTATTTCATGTCTAACAGTTCAAACCTATGTCTGCAATTTAAGTGGCAAGTGCTTTATTGTTGCAGCTTCACTGCTTTTAGTGAGAACAGACTCAGCCAATACTTCTCAGAAGGAAAACTCTTGCCGTCATAGGAAAACCTCACCTACTTTCTCCTTGTTTTAAGATGTTGTAATTGGGCTCCAGCATGAGTCTGCATCAGTGAGAGTGTCACTGTGGGATGATGATAGACTTGACTTGATTTAGTATAAGGTTTGTGAAAGGAAAATGAAAGCTTACAAAACCATTTCTCAGAGAACTCACACAAGGACAGTGGGATCAGAACTTCCTGGCTAATATTAAAGAGTAGTTTAACTTTATTTCAATGAATCACAGAATGTCAGAGGCTGGAAGGGACTTCTGGAGATCACCTAGTACACTCTCCTGCCAGAGCAAGTTCACCTAGAACAGGTGACAGAGCTGGGTTTTGATTTACCCCAGAGATGAGGACCCCTCATCCTCTCTGGGCAGCTTATTCCCTTTCCTGTAGCCTCAAGCAGTTTCCTGTCCTTGAACTACTGAGCCCAAAGCTGGACCCAATATTCCAGATGGGGCCTCACCAGGGCAGATTCAAGGAGAAAGAGAACCTCTCTTGACCTAGTGGCTACACTCTTCTTGATGCATCCCAGGATACCATTGGCCTTCTTGGCCAATGTATTTCCTGAAATGATAGTGCGTTTCTCTAATTTTCCTCTCCTAGATAGTGCCAGGTGGTTTTGTAAATCTTCATCCATATTTTAGAGATTATGCTTGTACAGATAAGAAAAAGAAACACATCTGTTTCAGCTGAACAAAGCAAGCTGGATATCAAATATTGAGTACTGTTAATAATCAACTCTCTCAATTAATCTATTCCTTAAGAATTTATATTGGTTGATTAAAATGGAATTAAATAACTCAGAATCCTCTTGAGTAGAAAAAGAAAGAAATGTCACCAGAAGAATTATCTCCAGGCAAATGTTTGCTTAGCTCTAATCGACATCTTCCACTGCCTATAAAATCTTTGGTACAAGAGAACACAACTTACGAACTTGTAATCATAAAGTGTTTTTCTGAAGTCTGGTACAGAGTATTTCCATTTTCACAGCAGGACACACAATTATATTCTCCTTAGGGCAGGCCAATCTGAAACCATCTACTGCTAACTGTGATCTGTTTATTGAAACACAAGAAACCTCTTTTCAAGACATTCCACTCAGATTTGCTTTGGATAAAGAGGTTTTACCCAGTAGCAGAGCCAACTAATATCATTCCTTGGCTAAGATCAGTCAACATCCTTCTGCTGGCAGAAGCATAAATCAGTTCACATCACCTGATGTAGGGATGATGGGGCAGAGAGGTAGGGATGACACCCAGATAAATCTTGCCTCACTTGCACAACACATTGCTATAAACTTACCGTGTTCACAACTGCTTTAGTTTAAAGTAGTTAAAATTTCCTAAGGTAGGATTTCATTTCAAAAAGCAAAGTAGGGGTTAACTTTTGATATTTGTCACTAATATGATAAAAGGTTGCTATTCCCAATGACTTAAGGACTACATCCCTGTAATTTTCAGTTTATGAGTTTAGAAATTGCTTTGTTATTTAGTGCAGGGTTCTTAAATCCTGAAGTCTTTATGCACTGGATGATAACAAATGGATCAGTTTTATCACTTCTAATAGTTCAGTAAATCATGACACAACCTACCTTTCAGCAAAACCATCATACAGAACTTAACAAAACTATCAGTTGTTAGTTATGACTATATATCTGACAAACAAATTCATGCTCTGTCTCTTTGTCACACTTGGTTTTTAACAAGGTGAGAATGGCTTTGCAACTAAGGGTTAGTTGTATCATCGATTTGATCTGGTGGGGGACATGCATATCTGCAGCTAAGAGCAGGGCTCCTTCTTTGGGGCTGCCAACAGTCCCACTGCTGATGTCAATAGCATTGATACAACAGCCATCAAGCTAAGGCAAAAATCAGTTCCTCCACCACCTGAAATCTTGTCTTATGAAAAGTGCCAGAATTAGCCCTGCCATTAGGATCTCTGCCCTTTTCCTCACAATATCAGAAAGACTTCTCTATAATAAAGTCCTGGTGGAGGGAGGTATTGCCTATCTCCTGGCATATGAAGTGACAAACAAGGAGACGTAGAAGACATTATTTTAGAGAGGTACTAAAGGAATGGGTGAATTGAAAAGTACAAACTTAAAATACTTGGACATTCAGAGAGGAAGGAAACTGCATAAGAAAATTCAGATATCAATGAGACAAAAAAAAAAAACAACCAAAAAACCCACAAAAAAAAGGATCCCAGCATATTACCAGTCCAGAAGAACAGCACTAAGGTAACTGGTAACTGAACAGCTGATTATGACAGTTTTAACTGGTGGCCCATGATTTTTAGACTCCCTGTCTCATTAAAGCTAGTTTTTGTTTACTACATCATGACTGAAGAGTGCAAAAACCTCTGTGCAAAATTGCTAGGGTACTTCTTACAGAAGTAGGCAGTGTGGTTAGTAAGATGGGAACTCCTACGTGCAATCCCCAGTAGACACTGTGCACCTGGGATTCTCCATTCAGGAACATAGCTGAAGTGATGGTCTGGCAGTAGAGTAGGTCTGGGAAATTAGTGTCTTCTCTCAGTGTTGCATTTGAAAATCCTGTTTCTCGTTCTCAAAAGAAACCAGAGACTGCTCCAGGAGCTCTAATGGCACCATCACATTGAGTAAAGGAAGCTGTGATGATCCTCTTTAATAAATCAATGCTTCTTTGGCTGCCTTCCAGACCACAAAAACACTTTGGGCATCTTTACCTGCCTTTCATTTTCTGTCTTGTAGAACTCACTCTATCATCTTCATGTCTGTAGGTATTCTCCATAGCCCTTTCTTTCTTTTGGCTTCTACCATAAGATGCACTGAATATTCCCCTTTAATAGGTCTCTGATCATCTTTTCCAGAAAGCCTTGACATTTACTGGAACTGTTTGTGTATTCATGACAAGTCAGCACTAATAACACAGCCATGGCTGCACTGGTGCTTCCTCAGTATGCGGTGTTCTGTATGTACATGTGTGCCCAAATGGTTCTGATTTTCAGAAGTGATACAAACTCAGATCACAAATATAGGGAGAAACTTCTGCCCATCAGTCCAAACTATGGGAGGGAACCTAGGGATTGTCATGAGACAAAAAGAGATGAGTGCCTGTTGGAAGTCTAGCAGAGGGAATGTCTTTGTGTCATCTCAAAGTATAACAGACCTGTAAACAGATTTGCATATAGTTATCCAGGGGCTGATCTTGTTCACTTTCAAAGCTTACAAGTGCAAAGACCATTCTAGATTCAGAATTTCTTTAAACAGGACACAACTGCTTTTGAAGCACATTTATTTCTAAAAGAAAGTTCAATGCAACATGCAACTATCTGGAAAGTAGAACTTGTATTAAGAGCAGTACAGCAGAGCACCTGTGAATCCATACTGCAGGTAAATGCACAGAACACACAGACAACATACTCCTGTGCTGCTTTCCCCCACAGTGCTAGCAGATGATAACTAGGTCACTATACCCTTCCAACATCTCCATAGTAGCAATTATTACAAGTAGGAATTATTACATCTTCTCTTCAGATTTAAAAAAAACAACAACTGAGTGTGCTGCTTATTGCAAAAGGTCAGAGTTTGAATACTTTTGCCTGTGTGTATCAAGCATTATGGAAGAGGTCAATCCTCTGACTCTATACCCACTGACACACCAACCAAAAGGCCAATGAACTAGGCAGTAAATAAACCAACCTCTGCATACTTCAGGACATCCCAGTTCCTTCTGGTGCTACCAGAAATTCCTTCAGCAAGGCAAAGGTGGACTCCCAACCATGCATTTGCACAAAGTTCTTTTACTACACAATTACCCTCTTTTGTCTTAAATCAAAACACTCATCCCATTGTCTCCTTACATTAGCTGCCCATTCATTCAGTTATTAAATTGACTGTACATTAGAGACTTCATGCTTATCTCAGACGCTCTCCATTAGAAAGGATCCAGCCTGTACACTAAATATTTAATTTGTGTTCTGAGATGCTCTGAATCTATGTATTTTCTGTTTTCCTAAGAGGTTCATGGACCACATCAGTTGGGCACTTCTTTCCCAGCAAGAGAGCACAAAGCTAACTATTCCCAACAGCAAATGCCCATGTACCACCACTGAAATTGAACAAAACAAACTGCATCCTATCCTGAGGACAGTGGATTTCTGGAAAGATAATCTCACTGTCAAACAAAAACATTGATTCCTTGTAGCATAAATGGCAACTACAAAGGAGGTACATCCCCAATAGTGGTGCAAGGAGTGACTTGTATTCACTTCCTAGTTCTATCTTTCATCATAAGCAAATCAGAACATGATGACAATCTTCTAACGCAGCCCAAGATCACGCCGCAGTTCTGAAGCACTCCCCGTGACGAAAGGTTGTTGATACTTTGAATTGAACTAAAGGAGAGCACCAGAAAGTGAAAATGCAAACATCTGCTGCTTTTGTCTTCAAAGAAAACTATGCACATAGGAAAAGGAAGCCCCATCTCTGTGACCAAATCTCAAGTAAGAGCATCACTATCACTTTTCTCTGGAACAACATTAGTCTCAGCTCAGCTCCACACACGGAGGAAATTGCAAAACACTGATCAAAGGCATCGGTCTCTTGTTGCCTTTCACTGAGCAAGCCCTTGCTAAACCACAAGTATCTTTGCAGAGTGATCATTGCAAATAAACAGTATGAAAGCATTTCAAAAGATACTTTGGTCTTTTTTGGTTCTTGTTTTGGTTTGACACATGAAGTTTAATGTGCCGATATGGGAAAACTGAAAAGACCATTCAGCAGTGGGTACCTTGCTTCTATTTAGTTAACGTATCCAAAATCCATGTTACATGCATAGTACTAACCAGCAAGGCTTGTTTTCTGCTATAGCCTACCCTTAAACAAGGAAAATCTAAATTAGTAGAGCTCATTCATGCAATTCTTTACAGGCACAGAGACTCCTGGACTGCAGCACCAGATTGCAAACATGCCCATATGGCTGCTCAGTACTGTGAGTTTGAGTTGTTTCCCTCTGAGCAGAAAGTTCAGATGCTGTCTGTACAGTGAGTGAGTCTTCACATTAGCTAAATGTTCTGAATTAAGGTTTTCCACAAGTGTGGATATTTAAAGATGCAAATCAGAGAGCAGGAACACCTAGTTAAACATAACATTAAAGCTTTCTTAGTCTGAAATACATCTTCTAAGACTTTCCATGTCAAAATTCCAATACTTTTTGCATTCTTTACACTACCTGAGGAAGGAACAAAGGTGCACTCCTGTGCCTCTAGCAATAACCTAAGCAGACAAAGGCTGAGACACAGAGCTGAGTGCTCCATGTCATGCACTACTGGAAGTGCAGAGCAAAGCTTCAATGATGTGCTTTGACTTCAGCAAGACAGCAAAACAAACAATGCAAGACAAGTATCGGGGTGGAATTTAGAGTAGGAAAAGATGCAGGAACATAAATCTGCTTTTGCTTTTTACTGTAATAAGGTCAAACCTGCTTATTTCAAATGAGTTTTCTCCATATTATATTGCCATACAGTATGTATGCACATTAGTATATAATCACATTTACTCTAAGTAATCACACTTGCATACTTGGACTTTTTGAACACAGCATTTCCCAGTGCTTTAGGAATAAAGCTTGGATGATTCTGAATCAAATGCAGCAGCATTCTCTCATTACAGAATTTGAATTTTAAAAAAAGAGTTTCTGTTATGTTTTTTTCTTATCCTTCAATCTTTTCTCAAGATAGGACCAGATGATCTTTTGAGCCCACTTCCAACCTGGTCTGTTCTACCAGTGTGTGATTCTTCAGACCAGAGATGACATCATGCTGGAAAATACCTAAATACTGTACAGGACAGCAAGTAAATCTGGGTTTAGACCAATGAATACAGCTGATCACTCCTAGTCAGTCTTCTGGGAGAATGCCAGCTGTGAGGAGAAACCCTCACTGTTAATAATCCATGTGGCTAGAGTGAGGTGATATTTTTAGCATCCCTGACTATATGCACCATATATATTTGCTCTTTGAATACTCAGAAGAGGGTTGTGTGTGACCATTTAGATGGAATTTGTACTATGTTGTCTTTCCTACATATTTTTTTTATTCTGAAGATGTTGCTGAGAACTTGACTAGCTACAGCACTTGCCACTGACACAACTTCTAAGTCATTACAGAAGTCTTAACAAGACTTCCAGAAACTATTTTTGCTTTTACAATTTCAAACATTTTAAAATCACATTTCAGCCTCCACCGCTGTTATTATGGTAAATTACTGAGATTTGTTCGTAAGGGGATAAAAACAACTCAGTTGCCTGATCTTATTCAGACTTTCAGATGCCTCTGTTATCAGCAGCCTCTGGCTCCTGGCTTTTCATAGCCAGTTTCCCCTGCCACATAATTACTCCTGGTGGAGGTTGTGGAAAGCCACTTGTTTTCATGTCACCCTTCTCCCAGAAATCCCTACATGGTTCCCTTTCTTTCTATCCAGCCTTTCAAGTGTGCAGGTGATGAAAGAAACTGTTCCACACCATCAGAAGCACAAAGCAGTGAAGATCTAGCTAATGCAATGATGAATTTATCACAGGAGCATTTTAGTACAATTTATTCATAGTGATTTTTATCAGGCTTTTTAACCGACTGCTGTTCACTGATTCATGAACAATATAGCCCTTTCGTGTCACCTCTGGTTTCATCTACAGAAATCATTTCTGGTCTATATAGTAATTTTCCATTATTTTTAGCTACACTTCCTGAAAAGTAAATAAAATATACATATATCTATATATATACACACCCCAAAACAGCAGCAACAAATAAGGCTGACATTTAAGATCTCATAAGTAACATGGGGACATTTGTCCATTACATCAACGTGAAGTAAGTTTTGGCAAGTTCTGTAATTCTTGCTTCTACATTCCAAGAGAAGCACATATTAGAGAAAGAAAGCTTGAAACCATCAAAAAACTTCTGTGAATACAAATACAAGCCTGTTTTTTTTTATATCATTATATAATCAGTATCATAAAAATAATAATAAAAAAAAACCAAAACAGAAACAGAAGAGGATTCTGTGACTTACACCTCTGACTGGCCCAAAGTAATATAATTTCAATGTACTGCATAGACTATGGAAACTGTTATTTTTTTTTTTTTGCAGCCATTAGATCTGAAAACTGTATGGTAAGCATTGCTTACTCTTTTCAGAGCAGGAAGGACTGCCTGGCTTTGTCAGCACTCCTTGAATGTTCTGTTCTGGTGTCAATAAGTGAAAAATTGCAAAGTTAGGATACACTAGAGTTTAGAAAATGCTATATTTTAATCAGTGGTGGACTTCCAAAATATTTTTCCACCTCTCTCTGTAAAAGAGAGATCCTTGATATAAGTTTATAGTAATTCAAAGAAAACTCCACAATCCCATACTGCACTCCACATTTCCATCTAAGATATGTCTAGAAATACCATCAGCACCCAAGACTCAAGGGCAAATGAGGTTGATAGGGACCTTTATAGTCTTTCCTAGATTTAAATTTCTTTAGTTAGGATTTTTTATGGTGAAGAAAGAATAGTAAATAACTACAGTAATATTCCTCAGGTAAAGAAAAGGACAGATTCTGCCTGAAGTTAGTGGCCCTCTATGATGGAGTGACTACATCAGTGGACAAGGGATAATCTATGGATGTCATTCATCTGGACATCTGCAAGGCCTTTGACATGGTCTCCCACAACATCCTACTTGCCAAGTTAGAGAGATATTGATTCGATGGGCAAACGGTTCAGTGGGTAATAAACTGGCTCGATGGTCACATCCAGAGGACAATGGTCAATGGCTCAAATCCAGATAGAGATGGGTGACAAATGAAGGCCCTCAGGGGTCCATACTGGGATCAATACCATTTAATATTTTTATCAATGATACAGACAATGGGATTGAGTACACCATCAGCAAGCTGCAGATGACACCAAGCTGAGTGCTGCTGTTGATAGGCTAGAGGAACAGGATGTCATCCAGAAGGACCTGGATAAACTGGAGAGATGGGCCCAGATGAACCTCAGGAGAATCAACAAGACCAAGTGCAAGGTCCTGCATCTGAGTTGGAATAATTCTTATTATCAATATAGGCTGGGAAACATGGCGATAGAAAGCAGCCCTGTGGAAAAGGTGAATGAGAAGCTGGACACAAATCAGGAATGTGCCCTTGCAACCCAGGAGCTGATGGCATCCTAGTCTGGATCAAAAGAAGTGTGGCCACCAGATGGAGAGAGGTGATTCTTCCACTACTCTGCTGTGGTGAGACCTCACCTGGACTACTGGAACCAGCTCTGGTTCCTCAAGATGACAGGGGGGGTCCAAGAAAGGGCTACAAAGATGATCAGAGAGATGAAATATCTCTCCTGTGAGGACAGGCAGAGGGAGGTGGGCTTGTTCAGCCTGGAGAAGAGAAGACTGTAGTCGTAGGACAAGGGAGAATAGTTTGAAATTACAAGAGATGTAGACTGGATATTAGGAACAAGTTGTTTACCATGATGGTGGTGGAACACTGGAACGGATTGGGTAGAAAGGTAGTTGAGGCCCCAGACCTGGAGACCTTCAAGGTCAGGCTCAACAAGGCTCTGAGCAACCTGATCTAGGGGACGATATCCCTGCTCACTACAGGGGGAATTGAACTAAGTGACATTGAGAGGTCCCTTCCAACACAAAGCATTCTATGAAGTATCAGAACATATTTTTCATTATTTTCAAGTTAAATGGTAATTGCAACTAAATCTTACAAGTGAAGTTTAGTAGAAGCAGTGGGCTAGATAGAAGATGTCTTTGAGTTGAGAGCTGCACAAATGAGCTAAATTAACAAAAACAAACCTACATTTTCTAAAAAAATTCCAGACTGTGCTGTCAGAGTTTTCCATGGCCACTGCAGCAATAATACCTGAGAACTCCTGAGCAGGTTTTAATTAAAAAACCAGAAATGTCAGTTACAGTACAACTAAAAAGAGAACAGAAGGGAGTGAATCAGAAAAAGTTTGGAGGTTTTTTGGTTGTTTTTGGTGAGGTTTTCTTCTTTGGTGTTTTTATTTTTTAATTTTTTTTTTTTAATATTCCAGTGCCTGCAGCTTTTATACATAAATCTATATGCCAAAAAATGTGTGCCTGGAATTCTTAGTAAGCAGAAGTGTTTATAATACCTTTATGCTAAGTAACTAAAAAAGCGATTAGCAATCTACGCAGAATCTGAGCCATACAGTTGCGATCGGCATCACTTGAGCAAGAAAGATTGTAGGACTGAACCACAAAATTAATGTAATCTGCCTTAAAATTCCCAGGCCATTGTGTTGAGTAAAAATGGCACACTAGAAATCGAGGATGTATCTGAACTGTAAACTGTTTGGGGCTAAGGCTCACTCTGCGCTTGTAAAGTGCCTGTAATTTATGGTGCCATATAAATGATTTTTAGCAATGATGAAAACAGTTGTAGAAAGCAGTAGTTTAGGGAATGGGAGGGGAGGAGAAGTGAGCTCATAACATATGAGGAAATCCACAGTATGTAGGGAAAACCAAAGGAAATGGCTAAATCATGGTAGTACAGCTATTAATTATCTGCTCTTTGCAGGGCAATTGCTATCAAGTAGGAAAGTGCCCTTGAGATGAAGGCTACTTTTTTTTACTTTCAGTATTGTACTTCAAGAGATATTAAGAATCCTAAGGAAGAGACAACTACCATATGAGAAAAACATGCCACAAATTGTCCCAATGCACTTGTGCAGTTTTGCCCATTACCTGCAGAATAACGATCTACATGGCATTTGATCACATACTTAGAGTACATCTGGAACCACCTCTTTACATTAGGGCTTAAATTTCCAACGGTAGTGGAGCATGAAAACTGCCTGTGATACGACATACTTGGGTTTTATATCTCACTCCCCTTGTTTAAGCCATACTGTCTTTGAAGATAACAGAGATGATCAAAGCTTCAAAATACACAACAGCAAACAGATGGGGGGGGGAGGAAATACATGACTGAGTCAAGGTCAGCTTCTCCCAGGGATGACAACCACCAAAAATGTCACAAATCAGCCAAGCATTTTTACCTTTCTCACCTTCCTAGATGGTGAAATGGATACTAAGACACAAATGCAAAAAAATATATACTTACTAATTTTTCCATCTCTCCTTTTGTCCCCCAGTCTGTACTGATATTGGTGATTGTCTCAAACCTGGAGTGCAGGACCTTGCACTTCATAAGGTTCATCACCTGGCATCACCTCTCAAATCTACCAACAGCACCCCTCAGCTCAGTGTATAAAAATAATAAAACACAATTTTTGTATGTTCAGTGCTGATTATTCTTACTTCTCCATCCTGCTTCCTGGAAGTTACATGCCGGTGCCTGGAATTCTGTGCTAAGAAAATCAGTTATGTCTCACACGCAGCAAGACCTGGCTTTCAGGGCAACCTGACATTTTGCTGCAGAATAGAACAGAACACAATTACTGTCCAGGTTCTCTTACAAGAGACTTAAGGACAACTACACACTTGTAAAATCCTGTCCTATCCAAAGCCTTTCACCCGTTATAAACAGTGTATATCCTGTGTCACATGTCAACTACAAGTCTGTAGGACAGGGTGCTTATACTCTATGTTTAATATACATAAAAGAAAATATGTGTTTGCATGTGTGTGTATATATGCATGCACACAATATTGATGCATGGAACTGTTTTGGTTTAGGATTCATTTATTCTTCCCTGTAACTTTGCTGTTTGGTAAAAAAAAAAATGGCAGCTCCTTAAAAAAGCATAATTAAATGATTCAGTAGAGAAATAAAACCCAACTAGCTTAAACAGTAAAGGTTTAGAAAGATTTTACAGATCATAAAAAGACCATTAGCATCAATACTAGAACATGATGTCCATAATTATAGGCCCGCTTCAGTTGGAACGGAGCTTAGAGATCATCTGCTCTGATGTCCCCACCATAGGTTCACCTGCTCGAGGCCTCATCCAACCTGGCCCTGAACACCCTCAGGGAGGAGACATCCACAGCCTCCCTGGGCAACCTATTCCAGTGTCTCATCACCTGCATAGTGAAGAACTTCTTCCCAAGATCCAGTCTAAACCTACTGCCCCCCCTAAACCCCATCTGCCCTGTGAAAACAACAAAGCCAAGTGAAAACCCACATAAAAACAAATCGACCTAAAAAACCTCACAAAACCTGCACTATAAACTAGGTAGTATTTCCTGCTTGGATTAGGTGTGACATCAAAGAGGACCATGATCTTTGCTAGTCAAATTAATGAAGCAACAGTAGAGGTTGAATTAATGTCAAGACAGTATAAACACTGTTAAAGCTGTGCACTTAAAGGTCTGTTTCCAAGATGATCAAAGAGAAATTACAAAAGCCATGCAGAAAGAAGAGCTCCCTCTCAACAAAATAAGCAAGAAATTCTTTCTTCTTTTCTAGGGCAGCATCACTGATCGCAGCAAGTGTTCTGCAAAAGCAGCTGTGTGCAGGCACTGCAGAAAGGCTGTACCAAAAGTTGCTATTCCTAGTGCAAAAGCTGCTTCCAAACAGCATGCATCAGGCGCTGTGCATTCTTAATATTTTTGTAGCAGAAGGATAGCACCAGAATACTGAATTCATGTTGGGTACCGGTTCAGTCGCCTTTATACTATCCATTCCTTCTGTCCCTTCTGAAGTTCACCACTTCCTGAACCTTGATTACATGTAGTGAAGAGCCTCATGAGCCAGATCTCATTCCTGTCCATATACAAACATGACCTCAAACACATGTCAAATAGCTGCTGAATTCCACACAGCCTGCTGCAGCTCTAGACTGAATCTCTCACACTAAATGGACTGGTAATCACTGAAAACATAGTTTCAGCCTCTCCAAATATTACTGTAACTCTTTAGTTTCAGCACTTACAAAGCACCATACTGAGAAAATACTTGACTATGCAAAAACCAAAGTTGAATTCAAGACCAAGTGGCACCTGAACAACAGAAAACCCTCTGCCTACTGTTTTCGGAGAGATGCCACAACACCACCAGGAGAGAAACAGAAAAGTTTTCTGAATGACATTCCATCAGCAGCAGAGACAAGAAAAATAACTGAAGGATTGGGTACTATTCCTGAAAGGATGTAAAGGTATTTGAAGTGAGTGGCACTATCACTATTCCACTGGGAAGTGCTGCAAACATTCTTTCTTCTCTTGATCAAAGGAGCATATCATTAGCAGTTAGCAACTTAAGAGACAACAGCAATCCCACTGTGAGAGGTTATGTCACTTTAAACATCAGCCATAACAGTTTTCATTACGTAGCTGTGCTTAGTGTTTAAAACTATCAGTATGGTTATTAAGATATTGGAGGCCAATGCTATCTTCTAAAAGTTATTGTGCTTAGGAAAACTCCTGAAGTATACCTCAACTGCCAGCAGGGCTAAAATGGACAAAATTGCATCCCTACAATTAACATCCCTCCCCAAAAGTTTGACGAACCATTTATAACCATTTTAGTCTTCTTTACATCTTAGTTCCAGTATTTTTTTTCCAAACTATGCCAAGAGCTACTCTTTATAGAGTCACTGGGAATGCTGTTTGCAAGATGATGAGTGAGATTACTCTAATTTCAGTCCATTTCAATATGTAATAGACCCAGAACCAAATACATGTCTTCTTACTACTCTCACCTACAAGTACCTTCACCATACACCTACAAGGATGAGGACACACACATCTCACTGCACAAACCCCTCTAGAAACTAAAGTAGGACCATTTTAAGCCACTTGTCTAGCATGCCAAAAGTAGCCTAAGCTACATGACTCAATGGTTTGATGCAATTCTAGTAGTACAGCTTGGTTTTTCCACTTGCAACCCTTCTTCCTTTCTAAGAGAGGGATGACCACGAGCCAGCCATGTGCCCTTGTGTCCAAGAAGGCCAGTGGCATCCTGGGGTGTATTAGAAGGGGTGTGGCTAGTAGGTCAAGAGAGGTTCTCCTGCGCTGGTGAGGCCATGTCTGGAATAGTGTGTCCAGTTCTGGGCTCCTCAGTTCAAGAAAGACCTCAGTAAACTGCTTGAAAGAGTCCAGTGGAGATCCACAAAGATGCTGAAGGCAGGGGAACATCTTCAGAGGATGGGCTGAAGGAGCTGGGGCTCTCTAGCTCGACAAAGAGGAGCTGGAAGAGTGACCGCATGTGTATTTATAAAGATGTGAAGGACAAGCACCAGGACAGAGCCAGGCTCTGCTCAGTGATGTCCAACAATAGGACAAGAGGCAGTGGTTACCAGCTGGAGCATAGAAGGTTCATGTGAACCGAAGAAAAAACTTTTGCACAGTGAGGGTAATAGAGCCCTGGAACAGGCCACCCAGAGAAGTTGTGGAATCTCCTTCTCTAGAGACACAGAAAACATTGCCTGCATGCATTCCTGTGTGGCCTGCACTAGATGATCCTGCTCTGGTGGAGGGGTTGGACTTCACTTTTCAAGGTCTCTTACAACCTGTAACACTCTGATTCTCTGATAATGCTGCATACTTCCAACTGACTCTTTCAAGCAAACTGTACACATACTCTTTGTAAACAAATACCACATTTTCAGAAGGAAAACAAACAAAAAAGCCTCCCCTCCTCAGAAAAGGGGAAAAAAAAAAAAAAAAGGAGCCAAAAAAAGAGCAAATGTTTTATTAATGTGCAGAACTAACTGCCCAGCTTTGCAGAAATGCTATGAATGGCTGTGTTGCTTCATGGTAACAAGACAAAATATGTTCATATTATAGTTCATAAAACAAATTCATACCTATTTCCTTTTTCTCGAGTCCAGCGTAGGATGGGGTAAAGATTGAAAGCAGAGGTTCTTTGGCCAGTCACCACGCAAATTCTGCTGTACTATCACCATAGCAAATTATTCTGGAAAGCACTCAAAAATAACACCTACTACACAAATCCCTTCCACTCTGATTTTTCTTCCTCTCTCCAGTTGCCTTTTTTTTTTCTCTCCACTCAGCTCAACCCGATTAAAAAAATTAGCATCTGCTACTGAAACACAATTTACTTCCTTAGTGCATCAGAGGAACACTGCACACAAAAATTATCAGTGGATTATTCTTAGATCACTGAAGAAAGTTAATACCACAATGATGAATTTCCTCTTAAAAAAGTTAAAAGAAAAAAAAATTAATCTACACAGCTAAGCACCTTACAACCTGATGAATAAATGCGCTGAACAAAACCACAAAAGTGAGCTACATACTGCAGGATTATGGTTGCTGGACATAAATAAAGCTTATTTCATTTACCATATAGAAGAGAAGATAAATAGAATTATTCTGAAAGCAAAACTTCTTTTTTTTTCTCCTTGAAAATTACAGTACCATAAAAACTAAATGCTGATACTAAATACAAGACGAAAGGAAGACCCTGCCCTTCCCACATTTCAGTCCAAGAGAAGGAACTCTGGCTGCATATAATACATCTGGAGAGTAAGTGCCTGTGAAAGAAGCTGTTAATTAGAGCAACAACTAGGTCACTTAAAATTTCAGATCAAGGAAGTTAATCACACCATTTACCATTAGACCTCATTGGTATTCACAGGAACATTCATAAACCCTCCTAACATTAGAATTTAACACTGCTTGATATCTACCTTAAAGAACTCCACAAGCATTGCTACGTAAGAGCCAAAAGCATTAGCTCATGTGGCAAAACTCACACATGTAAACACAGATAAAGAAGTTCACTTTAAACAATCATATTGACTTGAGAATGCAGCAGTTGAAACGAAAGCAGAGTAAAGCTCTGTGAGGTTTAAGCCAGCCTATAAGTTTAAATAGTGTCCTTCGGGTATGGAAATAAAATCAAATCCTGGGTTCAAGTCATAACAGTGTGGAAGGTTCAGTGGAAGCAGCAGACAGACTTTCTAAGGCTGTCACTATGCTTCTTTGCAGCTTTAGGTACTACAGCTTGTTTCTACCTACCACTGGTATCCTAATTTTCTCCATAGCCTTAAATAACCTGTATCATTCAAGTCTGGTTTTCAGCCCCAAATATGAGAAGAGAAGTTGTTTTAAATTATTTTGAGCAAGCTCTGAGTGCTGTGTCTTCACAGGTCATTTCTAATGACAATGACATTCAGCTGCATATAGTGACTCATAAAACGGCAAATGGCAGTAGGAAAGAGTCAGAAGAGGATAGGGTGAATCTGTCCAAGATAAGATTTATAAATGAGGACTGGAGAATACAAAACAGAATGAGGACTAAACAATATCATTATTTTCTTTAAAGGAAATACTGACAAAGAACAGTATGTGGATGGAGCTGGATAGTGTCATATTGATCAGTCTTTAGAGACACATTAACCTTTAATATAACATGATTTAAATGAAGCCAGATTAGAAAGCAAAACAAAAGCACAGCAATATGACAAAAAGTAATATTCAAAGCAGCACACATGGTACCAAAAATAAATTCCAAGAAAAAGGGAAACTTACAAAATGGTATTAATGCTTTCTATGTTTTTTTCTTTTCTTTTACTTTCAAAATTAGATACAAATACACTGAGGTCAACTTTTGTTATATATCCAAATGGAAAATAAAACCCATGAGAAACCCAACCAGATAAAGTTTTCATCACTTTCTGTATCAGTTCTTATTTAAACCTTTCAGGTATAACCACTGATGTCTACCCTCGTTGGCAAAGCAAGTAAGTTCCCAGCTTGCAGCCACTTATCACTTTCAAAGCCTTAGCAGAAAAAGGGTTAAAATATACAGATTCCCTTAATTATTAGAATTGTCATTCATTGTAAATACAATACATAATGGCCAGAGGCTCCAGTACAGGTAACAATTTCATTACTCTAAATGCTTCATTCCAGAACAGTGACCCTCTGCTTTGCATCTAAAATGGAAAATTCAGTCAAAAAGATAATTTATTCAGCCATTTCTCATCTTAGTAAGACTTGGACACCTCTCTATAGTCACATAGTATCTCATTAGTTATTTGCACTGTTGTGCTTTAAATAAGCCTTTCTTCAAGTGCCTTTTTGTACACTAAGGAATGACTAAGGACTCAAAAGACAGTGGCAGACACATTGGCATCATAAACTTGCCAAAGAAAGTAGGAGATCACAGAACACAGAGATTGGAAGGGACCTCTAGAGATGGAGTCCAATCCCCTTGCCAAAGCAGCATCATCTAGGGTAGTCCACACAGGAATGCATCCAGGCAGGTTTTGAAAGTCTCCAGAGAAGGAGACTCTACAACCTCTCTGGGCAGCCTGCTCCAGGGCTCCGTCACCCTCACTGTAAAGAAGTTTCTCCTCATGTTGAGGTGAAACCTTCAATGTTCATGTTTGTATCCATTGTCTTATCACCATGCACCACCAAAAGGAGATTGGATCTACCCACTTGACACTCACCACTTAGATATTTATAGACATTGATAAGATCTCTCAGGCTTCTCTTCTTCAGACTGAACAGTCCCAGAGCTCTCAGTCTTTCTCCACAGAGGAGATACTCAAGTCTCTCAGTCATCCCTGTCTCTGTCATCCTCCAGGAAGTCCCTGTCTCTCTTGAACCGCAGAGCCCAAAATGTGACACAGTATTTCAGGTGTGGTCTCAGCAGGGCAGAGTAGAGGGGTAGGAGAAACTCCCTGGACCTGCTGAACACACTTGTCTTGATGCACACCAGTGCATGTATGGTTTTTGTTCTATTATTGAAGAATCTAAGGATAATAGAGCTTTAAGTCAGTTTAAAGGAATGGATGCTAGCATTTTAGGGTTCTACTTCCTATCCCTTGCTATATTTCAGTTCTTTCTGTTGGGATGAAACAGTATTTTGTGGTGAAGGGACTGCCTCACATCTAAGTGTTCATGGTATGTGACAAACCTGAAGAGAAAATTTTGCAGGCCTGAAAAATCTAAGCCAGTTAAAATTTAACAGCACTGCTCAGTTAGGGAGCCAGCCTAGTGACAGAACAGCAACAGAATGGTCATGGTGCACCCTGCGTGTATTGAAGGTGCAGAATCTGGCATCAGGGAGCTGATCACAGCAGGACTAAGGAGGACCAAATGTGTCATCACTGGACTGTAACTGAAACCTCTCCACATAGTATACTGAAACTTCACTGTGACCTTTCATCATAGCAGGTGAGCTGTTGTAAACTAGAACAGATTCTGGACACAGAGTCTGGGCACTGGTGAAAAGATTTGGGCAGCTGAAGACCAGGCAGAGGAAAAGAACAGTTCTGCAGTGCTCAGCACTTGAACTGTTGCTTTCCAAGTACCCATCCATGCAAGACTTCTGGTGCTTCTGGTTTTTGTAGGGCAGCTGCAAGCTCTAACTCTGTGGGACAGTGTATTGCTTTCACTGCAGCCCAGCCTCAGCAACAGAATTTACACCAATAACTACATTTCCTGTCACAGGAACATCACAGCAGTTGTGGAAGTAGATCTAATCTCAGTAGGTTAGAGATGTGGGTTTTTTTTTCCTTACTTATCGTGAAAAGCCACATTTTGACATGACACAAAGCTGTCATAAGCACTGAGCTTGTTAGATGTGTGTAATACTGGGCTAGGAAGATACATGGATGTTTCACTGCATCACTTCTTATTCCATGCTTTAAAAAGTCACCTGTATTTACTTGAGGAAAGAGCTGGGGACCTCCTTTCATTGTATTTCAAAACATTTTTCAAAGGAAAAAAACTTAAGAAAATTGATAAAACCAACCCAAAACTTTCTTTGTTCTCATGGCACTGCTACCTCTTGCAAAGATTGTCCTTCAGGTACTACTGCAGTATTTTAACTCTGACAGCTGCTCTGTTGAGACATTACTACTGATAAAACAAAGCTTTGTCATGCCAGCCTCGGTACAATAGTAATGCAGTCACATCAGCAAGAAGAGGATCAAGGACAATACATGATGCATCACTCTTGCATAACTTGTTTACCAAAAGTCCCATTGCAAATACGATGAAGACCAGCTGAAGCACCGACACACATTGAGGAAGTCAATGTAATGAATAGCTGAATGTTTCAGAGCACAGCACAACATATTATATGACTAGAGTATATTCATAATACTTGCAAGTCATGCAGGCACTACTGGTGCTTAAACTGCAAATGAAGACATGCTGCTTTTGATATTTCCAATTGTATTTATGTTTCCATAAATACTTCAACTTCCTTCAGACCTTCCTCTCCCTCTCTAGCTGCATATGGGACTTCAAAATAAATGAACAACAAACCAACAACGCATCATGTGGTATAAATATATGTAGGTCTATTAAGCAACACTTGAATGGCTTTAAAGTTTTAGGGGGTTATTATTAATGAAAGCTTTTATACCTTTCCAAGCAAATATTAGAAACAATCAGTTGAACAAGGCAAACTTGAAATGAAAAAAACCATTTGCAGAGATACGTAGCATTCCAAGGGAGCAGGGACTAAATCACATTTAAAACATTTGTCATATTAACATAGTAAAAGGGGAAAACAAAACAAAGAGTAGCAATTTGGGCTCAGGATCTCCATCTCCTCTATAGATTGTACACAACCAATATACACACTAAAATACTTGGAACTTTTCTGCCAGAAAGGCAGATTCCTAGCACTGATCTGTCTCTGAAAGCATCCATATTATAAAAAAGAAAAAAGGGGTAGTGTCTTCTTGACTACAACAATCTAGTAGTGGACAAAGTATGAGAAACAGTGACCTTTACTACTACTGTGTCTTCACATGGTGCACTGAAAGAGCACACTGAGTGTAGGGAGAGCTCCCGGAAAGAGATACTCACTACCGAATCTCACTAAATTATGGAAGAAGATCTTGTATGTACTGTAACTGGTTTAGATCAAGAAATGCACAGTATTTCCCAACAGGCAACAACTGACCTAAATATGTTCCTCAAATAAAGTAATCAATCTGTCAGTAGCACAAACTAGTATGTTTTAAAGAAACAGAACATTTGGCATATCACTGCACTTACCCTTAGTGGTTCTCTTTCGCAACTCATCTGTTGCTTTGAACTCTACAAGAGGAGAAAAAAAACCAACAAAACAGCAAACAACAACTTTGAAAGTTTAGCATTCTTCCCAGAGCAAAGCTGCTAATTCTCAGTATGCTACACAAATAAATACAGGAAATACAGTCATGAGCCTGAACACTACACTGTGTTGTGGGCCAGATAAAATCATTGCTCTGAAAAACTAAAATAAAAAGTGGAAAAAAATACTTAATTTACAGAGGTCAAAAGGAAAGCAACACCAAAACTCAACACAGCTCTGAAGTACAAAAGCATTTTTGAGATTTAAAAGACTTCATTGGCAATCCAGTTCAAGAAGAAGCAAAGAAGCTTTCCTCTTTCTGTTCTCTCACAAATCTGTGTTACGTTTCTAATATCTTGCTGCTAAAATGCCACAGCACATCTTGGAAGTAAAAACACAGAAGTCTCAGGAAATGATACAACACATTCCTATGGCAACTTCCAGTCCTGATTTAGAATTAAAATGACTCTGAAGAAGACTTAATGCCAATATATTTTTTCCTTTTCTTTTTTCCTCCATACTGCTGTCTTCATGTTCTGCCAGTATGTTAATAAGAAACATGCTCAGAGTGTGATTGCTAAGGCCTCACCATCAAGTAACATTTGACAGGAGTCATCAGTGAATGGCAGTGTAGTTTGTGAAGTGGCCACTGCCAAAAATGAAAGGGGCTCCTCTAGAAAGAGCTCCACAAACCAAACAGCAGCACTGAAACTTCCAGCTCCTTGTTTTCTTTTTGGCTCCCTGGTATCTAGCCCCATCCTGCAGCTAGGATTCTTAAATGAAATGTTAAAAGCTGTGCTCAGGAAAGCACTCAGATCTTAATTGGTCCAGCCTGTGGTGATGATTTTTTTTTTTTTGCTTGGCTTAGTTCTTGTTATTAGGATGAGATTAAAGACAAAAAATGAAACAAACTAAGCTCACCTTAAAGAAAAAAATATTTTCATAGTTTAAACAATGATGCCATCTCTTTATCTGTCTGTCCCTCTATTTATCAGTTGGAGTTCATTAAAATACATCTGAGAAAGGCTTACTTGGGCACAAGTAGCTTTCTGTGCAGCTAACCAGTGCCAAATTTGCTCTCTCATTTTGTCTTTTTTGCTATCTGTGCCAATTTAAAAGAAACTATGCCAGCTTAAGAGAAATGTCGTGGCAGTACTAAGCACTTAAGGCAAACCATAAATAATGCATTTACAATATGTAAACCTGTACAGATAAACGAGAAAAACTGAAAGCCATAACATATTTAATTAATGATCAAGATACTCTAGAAGCAAATCTTGTGCATATCCTGCAATTTTAAATACACTGCTTCTCAATCCTAAATTTCCTTCCTTATGTCTCTGGATTGAACCATATGCAAGGAACTATTTATTTCTTTTAGTTCAAGACTGCATGAAGAACCTGGTCAATATGTTCAGTGTCATTATGTCCAGCTCTCAGACACTTGAGTTCAGTGGAAGAATGCCTAAAATATCGATTCTCTTTAAAGGGTTTCATCAAGGAAGAAATTTCCAAGAACCAGAGCAATAGTTCAATCCTACAATTCTTTTTATAAGACAACAGTCTTGTAAGACACTCATGCTGTCAGGCTCCATATTTTAAACAAATAAACAAAAAGCCTCTGGAAATATTGAGCAACCTGCTGGTGTCATTCTCTGATGCATTCACAAATGTGATAGAAGGGGAAGCATCTTTCGTTTTCTTCAGATAAAAGAAGATCAAGTAGGAAGTTTATAAGATCCTTTAAATATATATAGCAGTCACCCAACTCTTCATAAACACTTTAAACACAAAGACCTATCTGTGGATGCCATGGTCAGCAGGAGAATTACTGCAGTTGACAAGGAATACCCAACAGTCCAACTAGGCAGGTTTTCTTACTGTCAGTTCAGATAATCCTCTGATCACCTAATCACGGGATGGCTTAAGGTTGAAGGAATTTTAAAGGTCATCTAGTTTCAATTCCCCTGCCATGTGCAGAGACATCTGCCACTAAACCAGGATGCTCAGAGCCTCCACTAGCCTGTTCTTAAACTCTTCCAAGGATGAGGCATCCACGACTTCCCTGGCTAACCTGTTTCAGTGTCTCATTACCCTCATAACACTCATAGTAAAGAACTTACGTGATGGAACAAAGAGCACAAAGCACTGGTGATAGGGTTATTTACAGAAAGACTGCTTAAAATGTAGAAGATAGTGTTTTTTTTTTTTCTTTGCAGTATATCACTCCAAAATATTTGTTTGAATTTATAAATCAAAAATCCTTTGAGACGTTTATTTGACATGGAGCACAGTCCTCGTGGTTGAAATATAACCAGTGAACACCTTAAGTAGTTTATATTCAAGTTAACTCCCCATAAACAAACATGTGTGGTCAATAGACATAGCCTACATTCTGAATAAAAAGTGAATATAAAGTCATCCTCCTCACAGGAAGCAGTTACACTGGATTTAGTTAACCACAATTTTCTTGCAGCTGAAGACACTTGCTCTAACAGCAGTTTCAGGAAAGACTCTCCAATATTTTTCCCTGTTGCCTTCCACCTCAAGAAGGGCAATGCAAACATGATTAGCTGCACCAAAACTGCCTGTTTTCACTAGGAAAGGATAATTTACAGCCAGTACCTACACAGGAACTGTGGAGCATCAGGGTTGGGTGTGAAGCACTTGGCACTGGTCACAGTCACAGTGCTTTCACCAGAATGAAACTTCAACTAGCAATTACTAATTCATCTGACTGAAGTCTCACATTTCTCTTCATTCAGACACAGATTAAATAGCTGAAATAAAATCATAGATTACTCAGTCACAGGCACACCAGCTGTGTTTCACTCAACAGTAACAGACAGTCCACATAATTTCATACTACCAGCAAAATCAGTGTTGTCTCTCATTAAATACTCAGCTGACTGGAAAAGTCTTCTCTCAAAAACTGATTGTCTGGTTAGTTCTGTCCCCCTTGCCATGTCGCACAAAAATGCTGTGCTACATATGGAGACACACTATACACTGCTGGGCAGTCTATTTCAGGTAGAAACAATCATTTCCTCTGCATAACTTCATTACACATTAGTTTTCATTATCTTGCTGCCTTACAGAATTCAGAAGAAATGATGCTTCAAATTATTTAAGACATACAGAGAATATGGGCATGTGCGAAATAGTATACATAATGTTGTGTATTCATTTCAAACGGCTTCTCAGTGCTCCTCTGAAAACTCAAAACCCAGATGAAGAAACAACACCCACCTCAAGAGCTCCCAGCACCACAAAACAGAGCCCAAGGTGTTCAAACATGGCAGACTCATTAAACATATCAGTTACCACGTAAGCATACAGGGCGATAAGAATGGAAAGCAGAGCCTGTAGTAGGGATTCACAGAATTAAGGGGTTTTCAAGCATAAACCCAAGTATATTTCTTCCTCAAGCAGTAACTGGGACCATCTTCTCATCTTCTATGAGCTCCTTGTTCATCTGACTTATTTTTACATTTGACTCTTGAAAGCCCCCAAACGGTGAAGAAAACCCAGCAAGGTGATAATACACTGCGGAAAAACCTGTACAGTGCTGACTGTGTATATTGTTACCAATACACAGGGGTGCAGAGTGCCTACATCTATGCATATGCAAATTTTTCCAGAACAGGGAGCTTTGGGTTACTCTGGGCTAGGTGTGTGTGTTTGCATGCATGGAATTTTAATTTCATGGGGTTTTATTACAAGCATCCATTACTGTGCTATAGCAGTAGCTAGAGGGACTGATTTATTTTGAGATACCCTTGGCTTGGTATTGTGTATCGACTAGTGCTGCTGTCATAAATATATTTGGGCGAAGAACTGTCTAAAATTCTGTCTGTAATACTAAGTAGAGTTAAGGTTTCAAGTGCCACATACAAGTGGGTTTATTTCTACTGGAAGAAACAGGCAATTATTATGGTCCATTGAGCACAGAATAAGCATTTCTACCAAAAAAAAAGAAGAAGAAAGCAAGAGTCTGGTGCTACAATCCTTGTAAAGCTCTAAATGCAAATGGGCACCATCACATCTTCCATAAAAAAACAAAATATCTATGGTTTTAAAGGCATTTCTCCCTATCTGTCTTACTGTCAAATTAACAACACGTTACAAACAGGATAATTTTGAGACAAAAAATAAACTCTCCAAAAACTAAAACAGAACTATAATTAAATATATATATACACACACACACCTTAAACAGTTTCTAGGCAATGGTTTCCTTGTGTAAAATGGCTCTTTTACTCAATTCAGAAACCCTGAAGTCCAATTTTCACCTTGTCTTGGTCTTAGGCTAATATATGTTTTTTACCACTATTATTAGTTGGAATTCTTGACCAATATTGTTACCTGAAAAATACATTTTTTTTAGGGGCTTGGGGGCTTTTCAGTAGTGTTGAGGCTTGAGGTTTTGTTTGCTTTTAATCTCTTGGTTAGTTTTGTTTTTAATAGCCTTAGCTCCATGTCCAAAGCAGTTGCACATCACTAAGATATCCATGCACTCAATTTGCCTTAAGCTCCCTGAGTGTATTGAAGGAAACTTATGGTGCTGCAGCACAGCCTGAAAGCTCTTCATTATCTATCCCTGCTTTAAGTGAAAGAGCTGCAAGATAGCACACCACTAATCAGCACTGTAGCATTTTCATAGAATGGCTTAGGTTGGAAGGGACCTTAGAAATCATCTACTCCAACCTCCCTGCTATGGGAAGGGACACCTCTCAACTAGCCTTGGCTGCTCAAGGCCTCATCCAGCCTGGCCTTGAACACCCCCAGGGAGGAGGCATCCACGACCTCCCTGGGCAGCCTATTCCAGAGTCTCACCACACTCGTACTGAAGAACCCCTTCCTAAAATCCAGTCTTGCCCTGCTCTGCCTCTGCTACAAACCATTCCCTCTTGTCCTATTGCCACACACCCTTATGGGAAGTCTCTCTCCATCCTTTTTGTAGGATGTCTTCAGGTATTGGAGATTTTTTCATGCTCCACCCTCATATCTCAGTCCATCTACTTATGTTCTCTGTTTTCCCTAAGAGGTTTAGGAGCTGTAGGTCTCCGATAGGCCCTTGTGAAAAATGGCGCAACGACAAGTGCCATTACAGGAGGCACTTGGGTTGTAAAGACTAACAACTTCTACATGGAACAGTCCCATGAAGAAATTTCTCTATACACTCAACATTCAAACAGAAACCTCTTTGTCTATGTAAAAGATTAGTTATAGTGCATTTGATTTCATTTTCTTGCATAGCACAGTAAGGAATAATCAAAATACAAAGGCACTGTACTAAAAAGATTAAATGGACACTATGAAAAATGCAATTAAATGTACTGTGTTGTTAAAGTAACAACTAGGACAGAATTTAAAGTATGTTGTCTTTGAATCCAAACACTACCAAGCTGACACCAAGTTAGGAGCAGGTGTTGATCTGTTGGGAGATAGGAGAGCCCTGCAGAGGGACCTGGACAGGCTGGATGGGTGGGCAGAGGCCAATGGGATGAGATTTAACAAAGCAAGTGCAGGGTTCTGCACTTTGGCCACAACAACCCCAAGCAACGCTACAGGCTAGGGACAGAGTGGCTGGAGAGCAGCCAGGAGGAAAGGGACCTGGGGGTACTGGTGGATAGTAGGCTGAAGATGAGCCAGCAGTGTGCCCAGGTGGCCAAGAGGGCCAATGGCATCCTGGCCTGTATCAGGAACAGTGTGGCCAGTAGGACGAGGGAGGTTCTTCTTCCCCTGTACTCAGCACTGGTCAGGCCACACCTTGAGTATTGTGTCCAGTTCTGGGCTCCTCAACTCAAGAGAGATGTTGAGGTGCTGGAACGTGTCCAGAAAAGGGCAACAAAGCTGGTGAGGGGCCTAGAACACAAACCCTATGAGGAGAGGCTGAGGGAGCTGGGCTTGTTCAGCCTGGAGAAGAGGAGGCTGAGGGCAGACCTCATTGCTGTCTACAACTACCTGAAGGGTGGTTGTAGCCAGGTGGGGGTTGGTCTCTTCTCCCAGGCAACCAGCAACAGGACAAGGGGACACAGCCTCAAGTTGTGCTGAGGGAAGCATAGGCTGGATGTTAGGAGGAAGTTCTTCACAGAGAGAGTGATTTGCCCTTGGAATGGGCTGCCCAGGGAGGTGGTGGAGTCACCATCCCTGGGGGTGTTCAGGAAAAGACTGGATGAGGCACTTAGTGCCATGGTCTAGTTGACTGGATAGGGCTGGGTGATAGGTTGGACTGGATGATCTTGGAGATCTCTTCCAACCTGATTGATTCTATTCTACTCTACCAGACAAAGCCTGGCATATACAGGTGCTATACTATGAATTGGAGCATAAATCATGTTGGTCTCATCAGCATACTATCATCACAAGCATTTACACTTGTAAAATCTTGTGAATTTTGGAAAATTGATCTTAAGTCTCTTTCCTTACAGTCTTCATGCAGAAAAAAAATAAATAATGTAGACAGTGGTATGAATAGTAATTAAGTGATCATCTCTGAAGCTAGTGTAAATATAGAATGAAGAAATCAGGCAATTAATATCTGGGTATGAAGTACTGCTACCAGCTTTTGAAATAAATTGGAGGGTCTGAATTACATCAAGGTGGCAAAAAAGCTTGATCTGCTGCACAGCAGATGGTTTGAAGTACAGATAATTGACAGAGAAAATGACCAAAAATTGTAAGGAAAGATCAGGGATTACAATTAAGACAGGGTTTAAATAAAAACTCTGTTTTACATAGAATAGTTTCTTGTATTTTGAACAGAAAATTGCTACTAGTCTGTTAAGAGTCACAGAATGGTTTAGGTTGGAAGGGACCTCAAGGATCATCCAGCTCCAACCCCCTGCCATAGGCAGGGACAGCTCCCACTAGAGCAGGCTGCTCAAGGCCTCATCCAGCCTGGCCTTAAACGCCTCCAGGGAGGAAGCATCCACAACCTCCCTGGGCAACCTGTGCCAGTGTCTCACCACCCTCACTGTAAAGAGCTTCCTCCTAACATCCAGTCTAAATCTCCCCTCCGCCAGTTTAAACCCATGACCCCTCGTCCTGACATTACTAGACCTTGTAAATAGTCCCTCCCCAGCCTTCCTGTAGGCTCCCTTAAGGTGCCAGTTACACCAACTGCAGATAATAACCCAGACAGACACTTTGGGGAAGAGGATACAAGAGTGACAATAAGGATGTCACTGGAGACAGGCATGAATTTTTAGACAATTACCAAAGCTAGTTATGTTACAGATGGCTGCTATAGCCATCATTCCTGTGTTATCAGTAAACATCTGGAAGGCCACTTGCTGTGCTTGCATGCTGATAAAAATAAGTCAAGTTCACTCAGTCATCGATGCTTGACAAACTGAAAAAAAAAACCCAAAACAAACCAACACAAACAACAACAAAAACAACCCACAAAAAAAAAAAAAAACAAACAACAACACTCCAAAACACAGCCCTTATCTGGCAGATCCACATTATTGGCTGAAAAGACCATTATACAAGGAACTGTCCTGAGAAACAAAATATTGTCAGGTCAGCAAGAAGCCAATGAACTGACAGATAACCAAAACCTCAGTTAGAAGAAGCGTCAGTCAGAAGGAAATGTGGCAGATATTTAATGAGCTGGCAGATCAAACATCTCATAAGGAAATTCTGATTTATTTTTTTTTGTAAGTCAGCTAGTGTTTCTCAGAGAAACCAGTGGTGCCTTTGGAAGAATAGCAGCCTGCTAAGTTTATGCCAGTAACCCTTTGGTTGTTCTTTCACTCCATTGGGGCAGCATAGCATAGCAGTTACACTGCCTCAGAGGAACACCCTGGATCTGCCCAATATGTTGGGCTCAAACCCAGGAATCCCAGCCATCAGTGGAGAAGAGCAATGCATCAGAAACACAGATACTGTTGTTTTAAACCAGTAATGCCACACAACAGCTGAGCTAAATGTGTGCCAGTCAGTTACTGATCAGAATTGCTTCGCATTAGGTACTCTGTAGGGTTATCATCTGCAGTTTCTGGATTTGTAGTCACATACAGCTGAAGTAACTCTGTGTACCCCTGCTCAACTTAGGAATTGGCCCTTGAAGGAATTGTTTTCCAAGAAGTTAAGGAACTTTCCTTGCTGTGGAGATGTACCTTTCAGGCCCTGGAAATACTTAACCTCCCTGCCACTAGTTTGTCCAAGGCTAGGAGCTGAAAACAGGAGGCACAAAACTAAAGTTTCTTCAAGTTTTTGCAGCACTGATAACCTGAGAAGAAAGTGTTTTCTTCCGCACAATACTCGAACCCAGTAACTACATGGGGAAAGGAAGGGCACAGTACCTTAATCTCCTCTCCTAAACAGTTTAACTAACTATAGAAGATGCAAGTGCCTTGCATTCAATAACTGCTCAGTGCTTCTACTTGTTCTAAGAACACATTACAAAGACTGCCAATAAACTTTAATTAGCAATATATTTTTAGTGACAGTGCTGCAGCCTGCTGCAATGAAACATTTCTTCCAAGAATTTCTAAAGCTTTCCTAAAGAAACCTTGACACTTGAATAACGAAAGACATTTAGAGATTGTCATATGAGAGCGTCCATTAGGGCAGCATATTCGTCCTGCTCTGAAGCGGTGAGGTTACCTCGAACAAGGAAGTCTCATTTTAAAACGTTCTTTGCCTTCCTGTTAAGAAAATGAACAATCATTGGGCAAAAACCAGATGCAGCTGACAAAGTTAAACATTGTCTTCTACCTCTTAATGAGACCACAGCAATACCTTTACTGGCCTAAAAATAGAAAAGTAGAAGGAATCACTTAAACTTCTGTATGTGTGTGCACGTGCATGCACACCCACGCTCATTTTGCAAACTAAAAGTCATCTTCTTCAATGACCTCCATGATAACAAGCTTGAAACTGTGGCTTCAAAGTTCTATTGTATCTACACCTAGTGAAATAATTTTAACAATGCATTGCATACAGTCCTTATGCATGGAAGCGCTGCTCCCAGCATCTCTACAACACTTTGTGATGTGCTACCCCAAGGTGAAGTAAACTGTGACCTGAAACTCTGCCGCTGTAGAAGACAGATAGGAATCTCTTACTGCAGACATATGAGACATCTAAATATTGTCTCTTTTACAATAAATGCAACCTCTTTTCTATTTCATACAGCTATATAGATCCCCACTTTTCTGCCACATCTTAACCCAGACTAAAAGTTGTCAAGGGCAAAGTTCAAGCTCTAAGTTTCCTTAGATATATCTGTCTATAGCTCTATGTACAAAGGAGAGGGAGAGCAGGAAGCATCTCTGCTGCTCATTTAGGTATTTATATGTTCTCACTGCAGCATGGTATAAATAAAATTACTATATAAAGAACTAATTTCAGAATCATGCAATAGCTAGCATGTACTAGTCGAAAGGCACATTTTGTAGAATCACAGAATCGTTGAGGTTGTCAAAGCCCTCTAAGATCATCAAGCCCAACCATTAACCTAACACCACCGTTCCCGTAAAACCACGTCTCAAAGTCTTTTCAACATCTACAGCGATGGTGACTCCACCACCTCCCTGGGCAGTCTGTTCCAATGCCTGACCACTCTTTCAGTAAAGAATTCCTTCCTAATATCCAACCTAAACCTCCTCTGGTGCAACTTGAGGCTGTTTCCTCTCATTCTATCACTAGTTATTCGGAAGAAGAAACCAAGCCCTACTTCATTACCACCTAATTTCAGGGAGCTGTAGAGAGCAAGAAGGTTTCACTTCAGTCTTCTCCATTTGCCTGCAAGCAATGCAAGCCATGCCCACAGTGGTGGCGCAGCCTGCATACCCAATACAGTGTAGCTGCAGCCTCAAGCAAGTTGTTATTTAACTCACTATTTTTCATTCAATTTGTTTCCAGTGCTTATAACAAAATTTTGCTGCTTTTACATCTAAAAGATTTTTGGAGGAATTGTCTTACTGAACTTTGCAACAGGGTAAACATGCAAAATTTCTCAAAGCCATTTATTTTTGTCTGGCAAGTATTTATTTTGGTTTTCCTCCCTTTTTTTTTCCTTCCAGAAATCCAGAAAGCAAAAACTAAACCAAAGCCCTAATGTAAATTCCTCAGCTGTTAAGTGGATGCACATTACCAAAGGAGGTGTTGGGTCAAGCTACTGAAACCAAAACACGTTTTGAGCCCCAGTCTGCTCTGACACTGAACAATTACTTCCACTTAAATAGGAATAAACAAAGTATCACACAGGAATAATTTGGAGTTGCTCAAAGCTCTGATGGAGGTGACCCTTGTAGGGTGATGGGAAAGGGAGAATGTAAAAGAGCAGGAACAGCAGTGTAATGTTCTGTGTGACTCAAACAGATTAATCTCTATCTAGTCCAGTGGACTCCAGATCCAAACAAACTCATTATTTTCAAGCTAGGTAGTCTTCAGCTTTAGCAAAATTTCAAGCCTGAGATTAGTTTATGCGATGAATTGATTTGCAGTGTTATGATGTAAAAGCCATTCCAGTCTGCTAACTACCTGAAACACTGAGATCAATTTTGAGAGTAAAACATCAATTACTTCACTTACTGAGACAGAATAAGCAGCAATTAAAAGTGTAGGGAATGCTTCTCTGCATGAGGTTACTTGTCTAGTTTTTCAGTATATCAGAACAATTGTTTTGATTTCTAATTGTGTCTAGAGACTTGAATTCAGACCTTTTACATCTCTGTTATCATATTCTGAGACAGGCTTGTTTCTCACTATTTAAAAATCCCTAAAGAGCCTCAAACAGGCCCATGTCATTAAAAATATAATTTGTTTTCATTGAAAAAAAAAGTACTTTTTCTTTAGAATTATTGTCTGGGCTTAATTACACTGTAACATCAGTCACGGACAAATGAGTCTAAACCATAGCATTTCTGGTATCTAACACCCATCATTACAGAAAGAAACAAATCTTTCAGGAACTAAACACCTCTAGTTTAAAAACAGCCTTTGCCTTGCACCTGTTGCATGGTATGAAGGTCTCTGAATTTCTGAAGTGGAATAGTCCTGAAAGCCTAGAAACATCCAGCAAGCAAAGCACATGGAAGGGGAACAGGATGATGCTTCTTAGAATCATAGAATCAGTCAGGGTTGGAAGGGACCACAAAGATCATCTAGTTCCAACCCCCCCTGCCATGGGCAGGGACACCCTACCCTAGATCAGGATGGCCAGAGCTTCATCCAGCCTGGCCTTAAACACCTCCAGGCATGGGGCCTCAATCACCTCTCTGGGCAACCCATTCCAGCCTATCGCAATTCTCATGGTGAACAACTTCCTCCTCATGTCCAGCCTGAATCTCCTCATCTCCAGCTTTGCTCCATTTCTCCTAGTCCTGTCACTACCTAATAGCCTAAAAAGTCCTTCCCCAGCTTTTTTATAGGCACCCTTCAGATACTGAAAGGCCACCATAAGGTCACCTCAGAGCCTCCTCTTCTCCAGACTGAACAGCCCCAACTCTCTCAGTCTGTCATCATAGCAGAGCTGCTCTAGCCCTCTGATCATCCTCATGGCCCTGCCCTGAACACACTCCAGCATGTCCACATCCTTCTTGTAATGGGGGCTCCAAAACTGGATACAGTACTCCAGGTGGGGTCTCACCAGAGCACAGTAGAGGAGAAGAATCACCTCCCTCAACCTGCTGGCCACACTTCTCTTGATGCAGCCCAGGATTTGGTTTGCCCTCTGGGCTGCAAGTGCACAATGGTGGTTCACGTTGAGCTTTTCATCCACCAGCACCCTCAAGTCCCTCTCCTCAGGGCTGCTCTCCAGCCAGTCATTGCCTAGCCTGAATTTGTGCTTGGGATTGCCTCAACCCAGATGCAGGACCTTGCACTTGGTCTTGTTGAACCTCATGAAGCTGGCTTGTGCCCACCTCTCCAACCTGTCCAGGTCCCTCTGGATGGCATACCTGCCCTCCAGCATGTCTGCTGCACCACACAGCTTGGTGTCATCAGCAAACTTGCTGAGAATGCATTCAATGCCTCTGTCCATGGCACCGACAAAGACGTTGAACAAGACTGGTCCCAGGACTGATCCCTGTGGGACTCTACTTGTCACTCATTCTTAACACCACAAATACAGCAAACAAGTAACATACAACAAGAGATTCCCTCAAAAACCACAAAGGTTCAGAGACAGCAAATATTTCAGTGACCATTTACAAACTAAGGTCTTGCAGCATAGCCAGAGCTGGTAACAAATGAGCAATAAAGACAGACCCACAGAAACATTCAGGTTGGAAAAGACCCTCAGGATCATCACATCCAACCATTAACCTTACTCTGCAAGGTTCACCCCTAACACCGTATCCCCAGGCAGCACACCCAAACTACCTTGGAACAAATCCAGGGTTGTCTACAACTACCTGAGGGGTGGTTGTGGCCAGGGGGAGGTTGCTCTCTTCTCTCAGGTGGCCAGCGCCAGAACGAGAGGACACAGCCTCAGGCTGCACCAGGGGAAGTTTAGGCTCGAGGTGAGGAGAAAGTTCTTCCCTGAGAGAGTCATTGGCTACTGGAATGGGCTGCCCAGGGAGGTGGTGGAGTCGCCGTCCCTGGAGCTGTTCAAGGCAGGATTGGACGTGGCACTTGGTGCCATGGTCTAGCCTTGAGCTCTGTGGTAAAGGGTTGGATCTGATGATCTGTGAGGTCTCTTCCAACCCTGATGATACTGTGAGACAGTGCTAACTGAACCACTGCCCTGGGCAGCACATCCCAATGCCTAACTGCTCTTGCTGTGAAAAAAATCCTTCATTACATTTGCTAGATGAACAGTTGAAAGTTCTGCAGGTCAACTTAATAGTGTCCAGGCAGCTTCCTGCAAGCTCATTTCAGTCTCTTCTGGTTAGAGATCCCTATAAGCTTTTAGGGAGCTGAGCCTTCCCTGCAACCCAGACACCTGCAGTGTGGCAAAAGAAGTATACTTCTTGCTCAGAGTGTGCTTTATATCTTAGTAAGGTTCAATAATTGGTTAAATTGAACATACACCATTCTTCAGTAAAGAAAGACAGACCTCAGATACAACATAGACACGTCTTGGTATTTTCCAAAGCCTTTCACTTGATTCCTGCAACACTGCAATTCATATCTGTACACTTAGCAGCTGTGAGACTTGTGACTGAATATCACGAAGAAAGCAAAAAAAAAACCAACCACCAAACCCAAAGCAAACAACCAAGCAACCACCTTTCCTCTGCATGAGTCTATTTACCTGAAGGGTATAAATATAACCTTGCTTTTATAAAAAACAATAAATTTACAGGCTTCTATTAAACACAATTTTCAAAAATTCCTGGATATTTTTAATAGTAATTCTCAGTTCTGTTCAATTCCTAGGGCTGAACCTACCAAGTAAGCAATATTCTACCATATTTTATAAGGAGGGTGTATGTGTGGCTTGCATTCTAAGATGTGGACCAACATTGATTTTATTTCCTCTTCGTATTTTATAGTTATTAGACCACAATAAATTTCTCTTCACTCAAGCCTAGATTTAAATATGCAAGCCAGGATGGAAAGGTACTGAATCTATACTAGGCCATAAATTCAGTTTACTTTTGATTTATTTTTCCCCTCCCACTGTTATAGTTAGCATGTAACTCTATGCTTGGCTCACATACCAGCTACTATGAAAATCAAAGGGAGATTTCACCACAGTGGAAACAGATTTGCACTGCTGGTCTAGTTTTGCCTTGCACCTTATGAGCTGCTTTCTTTTTAGAGAGATCAGTGTGGCCATCATCTGTCTTAAGGGCAAAAAAAAAACCCAAACCAAAACAATATAAAACAAATAATGACCACCAAAGCCTCAAACAAACAAAACCAGGAAAGAAAGCAAAATGAGGGTGGATGGTGGGGGAGGGTGGAATTCCAATTCCATAAGCATTATAATGGAAAATGGATTGAATGAAACATGAAATAAACCAAGAAATGAGTTATTCTGCATTTTTAAATAGCTTTGCTATGATTATCTAAACATCCATCTCCACGAGAAAACAGACAAATTTGGCATTTCACAGCAGGTCAGGGAAAGAGCAGGAGAATGAGAGTCACTTTTGTTTTTATTTGATAGTTCTGAACCAACTATATAAGGAATATATCTATAATCTCCTATTTCTGAGAAGAAAGTAAGTTTACCCGTTATCTCAGTATCAAAAAATAAATAAATCTTAAAGATCTCATACATTCTTGTTGTACATGTCATGTTCCAGCTTCAGAAACGTGGAATGCCTGGGGCCCAGAGCCCAGGAAAGGGACTATTCTTCATTACTAGGTTATAGAAAGTCTCTTTCTGATGTCTGGAATTATTTTCTAAAAATAAAAAAAGAATACTGCAGTCCGTTTTCACTACATTTGAGTCCCTGTAGCCCACAGTAACCAAGTTTCAAAACCCATTTTTTCTCTGTTGTTTAGAGATAAGGTGGAACATGTGAGCAATGTTTTGCCAGACAAACTTAAAATTCCCTTTCCTATTTAGCACTGGTAGTCACCTCTTATTAGGCCAGAAAAGCTCACCTTGGATCAGAATAACACAAACTAAATCTTCCTAAAAGCAGTAAATATTTTCCTGAATTAACTGTTAGCATCCTGCCACTTCCAGAAAGAACTACACTGATTCTATGTGCAACAGGAAATACAGCATCCTAATGGGGCTGGGATGATTTGAAGCCTGCTGCTAGGTGCTCCCTTAACGAGCACCCTCAGATTGTACACTACAGAGCAGTCCTGTCCACTCTTACTACATCTACAGCAATCACCACTGCCATGCAGATTACTGAACTAAAAATTTATGGGCTTAGGATGTAGCTCACGGACACAATTCACAAGATGTGAGAAATGCCATTTGCAGGACTTCAACTGGATGGCAAAAAAACCCAAAGCATCTGAAATATTAATATATTCTTGTTGACAATTGTGACAGGATTTCCCAGTGTTTATTTCAAATGGCTCCAAAGTTTGTCCCCTGTGATCATCAGTAAAATGTAGTTACAGATCTGTTGTAATACAGTATCATGATATAGAATACCAGTGGGGAAAAAAAAAATACCTTAGCCACAGATACTCCCTTCTAAGGGCATCCCACAAAAGGAAAAAATAGCACAGAAAGCCTGTAAATATGTAATATAATTTACTATAATTTACTGAATTTAAGAAAGACAGCCTAAGTTTCAACATGAGAGCCATCCTGTTGGTAAATCACAAAAAAGTTAGACTGCCAGCCAAGAGTCCAGTGGTACCCAAAAGTACATGTCACTTGGCCAAGACTACAAAGGAACAGGCAAGTTGTCAGCACAGAAGATATTTTGATGACTTTTATTGCTCTGGAAATGTGTGTGGCTTGTTTGTTTTTTTTCTTTCTATATTTGGATGATCTTTCCTTTGCTATTTACAGATGAAACAATACTTTGGGGGCAGTGGGTAAAGGTCCTCTCTTTTTCTATGGAAAAACATTTACACCTTCTTTCAAGCACTTGCATGTCTGTCAAACCTTCTAGGGTCACCATTTGCGTTACAAGTTTTATTTCAAGCACCCAACACAGAAGTTACCAAAGGTGACTGTGTATGGCAAGCAGAAGAAACACCATTCTTGTCAATTATTTCTACAAAACAAGCAGATTCTCCTGAAAGAAGCAGTTCCAAGCACAGTTCACCTCCTTCGTCCTATTTTTTATACACCAAGTTTTAGTTCTGTGAAAAGCTAAAGAAAGACCCAAGAGCTAAAAGTGCATAACACAAGCCTTAAACTACTTCAGATGGAGGTATCATAAATTAGACCATTGTATTAGTAAGAGATGACCTGTCAAGACACAGACACACCTAAGTAATGTCTCACAGCAAAACCAAGCATTTGCACAAAGTCAAAGAAGTAGAGAAACATTCTGGTTGGAAAAGCTCCTCAAGATCACCAAGTCCAATTCATATGCCTATGCTACAAGGCTCACCCTAAAGCACATCCCCAAGAACCACATCCAAATGGCCTTTAAACACATGATCCACAGTATCACAGTATCACCAAGGTTGGAAGAGACCTCACAGATCATCAAGTCCAACCCTTTACCACAGAGCTCAAGGCTAGACCATGGCACCAAGTGCCACATCCAACCTTGTCTTGAACAGCCCCAGGGACGGCGACTCCACCACCTCCCTGGATCCGAGGTTGGTGACTCAACCATGTCCCCGGGACAACCCATTCCAATGCCTGACCACTCCTTCCATGAAAAAGTTTTTTCCTAATGTCCAGTCTAAAGCTGCCTGGCCACAGCTTGAAGCCATTCCCTCTTGTTCCATCACTATTTCCCTGTGAGACGAAACCAGCACCAACCTCTCTGCAACCTCCTTTCAGGTAGCTGTAGAGAGCAATGAGATCTCCCCTCAGCCACCTCTTTTTCAAACTAAGCAGCCCCAGCTCCCTCAGTCACTCCTCATATTTCTGCTACAAAGAACCTGTGCTGTTAACTTCACAGGTGATTGGTGACATCTAGCAACTTCTTTGAGAAATAAAACTCATTTTAAAAAAATAAAGAAAGCATCACTGCAGTTTGTTGGTTTAGGTCGATGCCTTCAGGCTCTCCATTACTACTTCAGTCTTAACTGAAAGTGTCTTCATTTTCTGTAATGTTGAGATGTTTTGACTCTTTACCTCAAATAACTGCAGTAATCTAAAAGGTGGGGGGGAGAGGGAATAGCTGAAATCTTTCACTTAGACTTTACAGAATTATTCATAGCAGTTTCAAAGTCTGCTGGGATTACTCCAAGCTTGAAAAGAAACCCAGTATTTCTATTCTAATATTGCATGTACAGCTTTCCAGCAATTATAAAACACACTGCTCAGTACTTTCTTTAACGTAGGCTGGCTTGAAATTAATTGTCCTGGAAAGAAATAAGGTCTAGTAGATCTCATTTACTGCTGGAACATAACTTGAATACAGTTTTCATGTATTAAAATAATTCCCTACTGGCAAAAAGAAATGAACAAAGACTGAGGGAAGGCAAGGGTTTGTTCCACAGCAATTATTTACCACCATCCAGTTTGAACTCTGCTTTTCTTTTATTATGACTTTTATGATGGGAGGTGTAAAGCCAGCTGTTAGCACTTGGCACAGTCAAAAATATGTTTAGAAAATATACACTGTACCATGCATTTCTCAGTAAAACAGATGCTATTAACATCTAGTGTGGCAGCATTACATTCACAGCTTGGTCTCTTCATTTTTTGGTTATACTGCAGTATTTTCTAATGGAAGCCACCTGAACATTAATTCTGTTTTCCTCTTACAGAGAAACAAAAATTTAAAAGCTTTGCTGTCAGGTCGCTTTAGCAGCCTAAACCCAAGTTTAGAACTTATTATTCACTTATTAACCTAGTCTTTAAATTGTATTTCTATAGTTAAAGTAAACACTTCAAAATATTTTCAAGTTTCTGGGCAGATTACTTCAATTTCACTCCTGCATTTCCACTGTAACTATGTGAAGAACCTTGTTTCTTTTGTTGTTTCCAAAGGTGGAAAGAAGGAAAGCCCTGTGCAAATACCAATTGATTGTTTCCCAACAATAGTGAGAAAATTACAGCACATCGAAAAGGAAATTGAGGATGTGAGCTGAAGCCTTAAACTGTTGGCTTTTCTGCACCAGGGCATTCAACTGAAATGGCTGGGCAATTACCGATCACATCATCACCTAGCTTCTGGAGCAGAGTGCTCCAGCATGGAAGATGCTTAAGAGCTCCTCATCTGACCTAGGAGTTACAAGCAGCATGGTCTAACACACAGGAATCTGTGGGGTTTTTTTTTGTTTGTTTGCTTAAATAATTGTCCTCAAGCTTCCCTGCCTTTCTACACGTGCGTGATGATATAGAGCCAGGTTCTACTGAGTTTCAAGAACAATATAGTGTCAAAACCCCAGTTCAGTGCATAAACATTAGTATCTGGAAAGCAGTAAATTGATACAGTCGAAACATAAAAACACCCATCCAGTGCTGGAATTAAAGCAGTCACTGATTTCCAGAAGGCAAAGCAGAATGATCTACAGATGGGTTTAGGTGCTTCCCCCGTGGTTAAGCAGCCATTCATTTCCCTTTCTGTAATTGCTCAAACCCACACATAAACAACAGTCCTTGTACGCCTTGATTGTTGAGCAGCTCTGAGATCAGTCATTTATCTTCCTATAGAAAAGTAATAATTGAAAAGCACTGCTGAGAAGGGATAAGTGAGAGTCATAGCTCCACTGTTCCTCTGAACGTACCCTTCCCAATACAGCAGAAAGAACCATGTTGCCCAGACCATTCAGCCCCAAGCAATGGGCAGGACTGAGAAGCAGATGCGTTCCTTCTGCAGGAACCTCCTGAGGTGCTCCTGCTTGGTCAGCACAGGCTTATAGCATTCTCGACACCAAGCCGTGCCTTAAAACACGAAGTCAAGTTGAGGGTCAGAATGGTCATGGGCAGACTCACGGAGGTAAACTTGATAGGTAAAAACTATCATTACTGAAGTAATAGTAGACAAGTCATTATTTTAAGGAACAAAATCATTCAGTTCTTATTGATGTGACAAATGTTGTACTTTGGAGTGGATGTTGTTTTTATAACGGGTAAGCGAACACTGATTCCTAACTGCTGCAGGGCAGGCTGTACTCCTATTACTATTTCCTACAAATCTATTCTTCTCCCAACCCTCACCTAACACCCAGCAGGCTAAAATCAGTGACCACAGGCAAACATTTACAGAAGGTAAATAAATTTGAATTCTCTCAGAGTCTGTTAAGTATATTATTTTTCCCATCAGGTCTCTAAGCCTGTATGAAGTCTAATTGATTTTCAGTAGTGGAAACTGGTGGCTCTCAATTCAGTATGCAGTCCTCTCTCCTTGTAGCTAGCAGTGAGAGACCAGTTTCTAAATTGGTTAAAACATTCACAGTTAACTAGATATCTTGAAGATATCTTAATATCCATAGTTTGCTTTGATTAAAATACAAATTTTCACATTAATTTCAGGATTATCTTTTACAAGGCAGACAAGTTGCAGTGTTTGAGTGCCACTTAACACACTGTTTAATCAGGAAAACTCCTGTGGCACTGGCCGATTAGGCTAGCTCAACTGCTGCCTGCTCAATTTTTCCCCATAATTGCAGGATATACTTTATTGTGACAAGGGCCTGAACAGTGGAATTCCAATATGCTATACATCAGGCTCTCCATTATTGGATTAGCTAGATGTGGCATCATTACCACTGCACTTTCATGCCTATCATCGATCGCATCGTTCTTTCTATTTCACAATTAATGCAAGTCAGCTGGATTGATCAATCTTCTGATGAATTTGGGCCACAGTCAATATATTCTTATGGCTCTGTGCTACTGATCTGTATGTTTTATAGCTGTGCCTAAGGATTTGTCATTCAGGCTACAGATTTTCTTGGGTGGTTTGTTGTTTTGTTTTGGAGTGGGGGATGTTGGGTTTTTTCCTAGATAGTTCTGCTCCCACCTTGCTGCCTAAACCACAAAGGGTTTATGAATGACTCACGTCACACAAGAAAAAAGGGAGCAAGAAAGAAACTAAATTTATCATTGGAAAGATTTTTTTTTTTTTTCCCAGTTGCATACTCGGCTGGCTCAGTAACAACCAGCCTGATAGTTGAATTCTACAGGTCTGAAGGAGGCAATGCAGATATTTCTTTGAAGGAAATGCAGAGCGTTTTGAGGATTACAGCTATTTCCTCCTTTGTTTAGGCATGCAAGGCTAGCAAGGTAAGGAAAGGGGAAATCGTTACGATTTTGCCTACACTGGTAAACTTCTAACAATTTTTGAAGACTACTTCTTCCACAGGATAATTTTCAGGAAAAACCTTTTTTTGACAATGGGAGAAAAAGGAAATAATGGGACCTGGGGAGAAACAGTGAGCCACGACACCTGCTTAACATCGTTCTTCTGTTACTCTATGTCACAAACATAATTACTCATTTTCTAATAAAGCCCAGCCCATAGACCACAGTACAAGGGCTGCACAGCTTCCAATTTTTTTACTACACAATGTACCCAGATTTGTTAATGTAGTAATAAATTCAAATACGGTTTTGAAATCAAAACTAGAAACAAGCCAGAACTTGCAAAGAGCAGTGCAGTAGGATGCTAGCACACTATTATAATTTCATTTTCATTCATCTCCATCTTAGCCTAATGTACATTACAAGAAGACTCACTCAACAAAATATGCTAAATTTAAACATAAGAACACGATTGAACTGAAACTTGGACAAAGCATAGAGAATTATAATGAACATATTTGGATTAGAGTTTGGACTTCTGGACTGGTTTACACATTACACAAAATGCCCTCATTAAATGGAAAATAATTGCTTTTTTTCCCATCACTCCATCTCATCTAGTTGCCAATGCCAATACTAGTGACAATTACAAGGTATTAGACAGTGGCAATTACACTGTAATTTTTGCTGCAGTGCTACCAGATTTTTAAATACCATTTATTTATCTTGAGGAACCTAAATGTACAGAGAAAAAGCACTGGTAACTGAAATCATTAATTTTTTTTCCTATTAGAAAAGCAAGACATCCCTGAAACAGTTTTCTGTGAAGTCCTGAAAATACCGCTCTTAAAAGAAGAAAAGGAAACACACTGTTCGACAGTTGTAAATGCTCTGTTAACTATAAAATATGTTTTATTCAGAGCAAATAATGTATTTCCTTAAGCATACTGGCTTTGGAGAGAGCAGGTATTTTACATTATCCATACATAATTCAGTTCTACTGAAAGTGCTTTACCTAAACAATTTTCCATTATAGTTCTAGTAAATGTGGAATATAAAAGACAGAACTTGTGCCTTAAACTGGGATAACACAATAAAACACTGAACTGGTACACAGCTTTCAAAAGTATCTTTCAAAACAAGAAGCAATCCTTTTCCACTGCAGTGTGGGTGCTTTGTCACTGAGCCCATCAGACAAGGAGCGCTGCCAGGAATCATTGTTTTCTCCTTTAAGGATAACACGAACTGAGAAACATGCCCAGTAATTTAAGTTTTAAATTAGTTCATGAATCTATATTTAGGCTACTGACATATATGGCCTGGTTTTTGGAAATGCAGAGCACAGCAAATCTGAGCAAATCACAGTATCTGAGAGGGCCCATCTCTTGCAAAAATCAGGCCATTATATTTAGATGCCTAATTACAGGTGCAAGACTTCAAGGAACTCATCATTTTAGCCTAGACGAGCATGTATTACATCACAGTTGTTTTGAAGTTACTTTAGATGTGACCCACTATGCTAGATAGTCATGCAGAAGTGGAAAAAAAAAGCAACTTGATAATTATATATCCATTACAATTTAATATGTCGAGTGCTTATGATGGAAGAACAAAACCAACAAATCGACTCATTTTATTTTCTTTCAAAATCCAACAGAAAGGAAGACAAATAAGCATTGTATTTAATCCTACTTCCAGGAGGGTTACACTAAACAAAGTTGTATTAATTTTGAGTTTTGGGAAACTGAAAAATGAGATCTCAAACAAAGACATTCCCCAAAATCAAGTAAGATTGTGTTTGTAAAGAAAAGTTTTCCACATCTGCCTGCCTATACATGCAGGAATCCTACAGGAAGCCTGGAGTGGGCTTTTCATAAGGGTGTCTAGTAATAGGACAAGGGGGAATGGTTTGAAGCTGAGGGAGAATAGGGTTAGAGTGGATCTTATGAATTTCTTTACTATGAAGGTGGTGAGACTCTAGGAATAGGAAGGTTGCAAATGCCTCCTCCCTGGGGGTGGCCAGGCTAGACGAAGCCCTGAGAAACTGAGTCTAGTTGAGAGGTGTTCATGCCAAAGCAGGGAGGTTGGAGTAGATGATCTCTAAGGTCCCTTCAAACCTAAGCCATTCTATGTTTCTAATTTACATTACATTGCATTTCACAAGACACTCGAGAGCAACTCCAAGTTCTACAACTCAAATACTAGAAATTCTATTTAATGTTAATTAAAAGTTCATTGTTGGAGGAAAACATTTAGGCTATTTAAAAAGAAAAAAAAAAAAAAAAAAGAGCTACCTTTCTCCCAGTTTCTTCTTATTCTTGTTTTCTACCTTCAAATAAGGAACCAGCTGCCTGCTTTTTTTTCCACATAGATTCAACAAATTACTTAAGTCTCTGCTGGGCAAAATTTATACTACAATGTTTTGAGGTTAACACTGGTACAGCCTAATGTAGTCTCATTAGAGTTTCAGATTCTTTTGGCTTTCTTAACTAATTCCTTTTGAAAGAAACTATGGCTGCATACACCTCTTGGCACAGCAGAGATGCCCAGCTACAAGTACCTGTGAAAACTGGACTACGAATCTCAGGGAGAGCAGTGGGAGGCCAAGCCCTCTGCAATTCAGATGTGCAGATGACTGAGTGCAAGGAAGAAGTTTTAAGTGCCGAAGTGTGTGCCTTCCTCTCTTTTTCTCTCTGCATTTCTGTGTATCGCTCCTTTAGATGTGTATGTACGCATGGCTGATGGAATATAACAGCGGGAGGAAACACAAACAGAATCACCCCACCGTGTGATGGGGTGTCCAGAGAAGGGCAGCGAAGCTGGTGAGGGGCCTAGAACACAAACCCTATGAGGAGAGACTGAGGGAGCTGGGGTTGTTTAGCCTGGAGAAGAGGAGGCTCAGGGCAGACCTCATTGCTGTCTACAACTACCTGAAAGGTGGTTGTAGCCAGGTGGGGGTTGGTCTCTTCTCCCAGACAACCAGCAACAGGACACAGTCTCAAGTTGTGCCGAGGGAAGTATAGGCTGGATGTTAGGAGGAAGTTCTTCACAGAGAGAGTGATTTGCCCTTGGAATGGGCTGCCCAGGGAGGTGGTGGAGTCACTGTCCCTGGGGGTGTTCAGGAAAAGACTGGATGAGGCACTTAGTGCCATTGTCTAGTTGACTGGATAGGGCTGGGTGATAGGTTGGACTGGATGATCTTGGAGGTCTCTTCCAACCTGATTGATTCTACTCTATTGTCACCAACTAAATTTTTAGTTATGCGGTGATTGTCATGTTCCTTTCCATTTAACATCATGGCATTCTTTGGGACAGGAGTACAACAAGGAGTGCATCGGGAATCCACACAGCCCTCCCCCAAGAAAACATTGCAAGGTTACACCAACTGCAATTCTGCCCTCAATTACTGCTTTTGTAAACAAAAGGAGGAAGCAAGCAACATTTTCCTACAGCTATAATTCCAAATTTGCTTTTTACAGCATAATAAATTGACCACCTATTTTTACTTTCCCGTTGTCTGGAGAAATCACAAAAAAGAACATCCAAGACAGAAGAATTTTTGTTCCATAGAAAGGAAACACCAACCCCAAGGTAGCCCTGTGGGGGTTCCAGAGTCCTTGCACAGTCAGGAAGCAGGGACATGCAGACAGTGGCACACACAAAGCCCAGCTCAGAGGACACACTGTCTCACCTTCTACTTCTACTGCCTGAAATAAACGGTTATCACCTTTCCAAGGGAAACGACTTACAAGTAATTTATGAGGTAATACACATAAATGCTCCAAGCGCAAGAAAACACAGCTTTCAAATAATGCAAAGAAACTTCTGTCTCTTAGGACTTCTAAGGCACTGTCAGGTTTTGTTTTGCAGAGGTATAGCATAAATACTATAAAATGCAGTAGAACGCATTAAGTAATCTATACTTCCTTCTGAATTATAGATGCAATCAAAATGAGCAAATACACAACATCACTCTTCACCATGCTTGTCTTCCCATGGAATTTAAGCTGAAGCTCCAGCTTCTGTGTTCCCTGGGTTTAATGCTGTCTCCATTGTTTACCTAAGAGATTCGGAGTTTCATAACATATCATAACACATCATAAAAAAGGTATAAACGTGGATGTTTCTCTTGAAAGGCATACATCAAGTTTCCAGCAGCACCACAAATAGTTTTTGCTTCCAGCTTCTATTTGTATTGCCTTGCTTATATTTCAACACCTTCTTAATATTTACTTAGCATCTTCCCAAATACAGAGCTAGTGTCACTAAATGAGACAGCGTGATTCTGTTGTGGAAATCCTAAGTGTCACAGCTTAACCCAAAACTGCTAATGTAGGCTTTTCTTTCATCTAATTTTTGCAGACAGAAAAAGCAGTTTCCTGTGGCTCAGTGATCCTGACAATACCCACAGATCAGTTCCCATGATTCTCTCATCATGGGCAGATATTTCAACAGATGTCAAGAACAGCTAAGTGCACTTAGGCCTATTTGTTAAATTCCTAGGGGGAGGTAGATTGGCGAAACTCATCCTGTAATTAAACCACATATTTCTTTCAAGCTGCTTCTTCTCTCTTCTCTTCATAATCCCTCTGCCTCACATCAAATCATTTAGGCACTTATTGGCTACAATCAATACAATATGAGATACATTAATTTAGTCCCTAGGAGGTTTGCTGGGAATGGGCGGTACTGCTCGGCGAGCACTCCGAAACCGTCGTGCAAGCATGCTAGCAGCTGCAGCACTATGGCACTTACAGTCAGCACAGGCTGATTTATGACAATTCCATACTGTGTGCCCACAGCTCTGGGCTGCAGCCAAACAGACATCAATGGGATTGAAACGGGAAACACTAAATATACTACCTAATGCACACAAGTGCTAAAGAGCACACAGCACTGTGAGGACTTGGAATGAGGGAATAGAATTGGAACAATTAAGCTCAGGCTTTCCATATGTTCAAATGTCCCTTGTGCCTTGCTGGAAAGGGATATTAACGGGGGATCTCCTTTACAGATACAGACTTCAAAGTAATGTCTCTCACTTATGATCAGAGGGCTGGACCACTTCCGTTATAGGGACAGGTTGAGAGAGTTGGAGTTGTTCAGCCTGGAGAAGAGAAGGCTCTGCAGAGACCTTTAAAAGAGGCCTTCCAGTACCTGAAGGGGGCTATAAGAAAGTCAAGGAGGGACATTTTACAAAGGCTTGCAATGACAGGATGAGAAGGAATGGCTTTAAGCTTGAGGAGAGTAGATTTAGACTGCAGTTTAGGAAGAAATTCTTTACAATGAGGGTGGCGAGACACTGGAACAGGTTGCCCAGAGAGACTATGAATGTCCCCTCCCTGAAGGTGTTCAAGGCCAGGTTGGATGAGGCCTTGAGCAACCTGGCTTAGGGGAAGATGCCCCTGCCCATAGCAGGGGTTTGGAACTACATGTTCTTTAAGATCCCTTCCAACCCAAACCATTCCATCAATCTATTTGTTACTGAATTGCTAGGATTTGGTTTTGTCTTCAGAGAAGCAGGGATGAAGCTGCTTCTCTGCAGCATATAAGAACATAGAAGCATGTAAGAACAATTCTGAAATTATTCCATGCTTCACTTCTAAGTGAAATAACAACATTTTTTTAACTATAATCAAATATGTGAACCAAGTCCCCAGCAGGTAACTGTGGAACTGACAACTTAGGAATGTCAACTAAAAAAAAGAAATATAAATTCTTCATAAATCATAAGCATGCAGTGCACTGGGAATTTGTTAGTATGTATACCAAACAGTATGTTATTTCAAGTCAAAATTATATCTGTAACAGTAATGATAACTAAAATTGGTGCATACACAGATTACTGGTATGGTAAGCTAACTTGAGAAGCAAGGAAAATAAAATAGCATCCAAGACTTAATTGGATTATTTGTGCTTCAACTGCAAAACAAATATATCAGAGACAGATTCTGTGTACTGTTACATGTATTTAAAGTAGTGAACTCATTAGAAAGCCTTTTTGTCCATTTCAAAATTAATATAATCTATAATTGTCTGATTAATGAATTCTAACAGATTCTGTTGTATTGGCTATGTGAGCATCTTTGCCTGGAACATAGGATGGCAACTGCTGCCCTCGGGGTGAGGAGAGGATAGCATGTGAACTTCTGCAGGCAGAAAGAAGCAAAATGGAGAAGCTGTGGGAAAGCCTGGGCAGGCTCAAAATCACAGGGGTTTCAAGGAGGCAGCAAACTGCTGTGGCTCTTTCCCTTGTGAATTTGGATTTTCAAAGTGTGTGGGGTTTTACTGTTTGTTTTGCCTTTTTTTCCTCTACTTTTTTTTCCTCCCCTACACACTTTTCTCCTGCTCCTAATATGCTTGTAGGGTTTCATGTATTCAAGATTTGAAAGGATCATTCCCTTCCTTATTTCTAGTTTTAAGGTGTCTTTTTTTTTTTTTTTTGGAAGGTTGTTGGTTTTTTGTTTTAATGGTGAGACCCACAGCTTTATTACCTAAATGGAGCGGGCAAAACTGTTGCCCTTCAGATTCTGCTGTGGCATATATTACAAGTCATAATGCATATAGGATTTTTCTCAACTGCAGAAAAATAATTTAAAGGTAATAAGAGGTCATCATTCTGTAACGCAGCAAGGCTAGTGAACTCCAGAAAAAAATAACAAATAACACTTCAAGCACCTTACAAGGCATTTGCATTCCTTTAAAACGCTTTTTTTCTTTGACTAAAGCTACTCTCTAGTTTAGATGGGTAACATCAATTACAGTTTCAGCACACACACACAAAAAAGGAAAAAACATAACCATTTGTTTTATAACCAATAACCCTTCAAGTGCACAAGGTTAACTTGAACGGAGTCTTGTCTTTCTAACTGGAGAAGGAAGTCTGAGCCACTGTCATTTATACTGGTGACTATTCCACTAACTTAAAGCTATTTCGCAGAAATTCACTTGGACTTCACACCAAGATGATTTATCTGTCAACTCTAGAGCTTCATGAGGGAATTGGGCACTTTTTCGACTCACTTTGTGCTTGAGCTTCCCAAGTACAACCTGGTGCCATGGGGCAGTGTTGTGGTAGGCCTGATAGGCCCAAAGTAGGCTTATACATGTCCTGCCTTGCCTAGGCATGTTTTTCTGCCCCACCAGAGAGGCAAGCGCAGAAACAGACAGAAAAGGACCTGGAGTCAGAGAGTCTGGCCTGCCCAGGGTGCTGTGGTGTAAGGTACACACGCTTTGCTTGTGTCTGTCTAGTGCAAGGTCTGTGCTTTTCCCAAATTAGGGAAAAGTGAGCCTATGGCTTTGCCTAATATGGTAAGGTTTGGCTGACTGCCATCCTGATTGGCTATTCTGTGTCCAGAAGGCAACTCATCTCAGCCCACATTGATTGAAAGGAGATACACAGGTGAATAACCTGCTTTGCTTCACTGCTCTCTCGGCTGTGCCCAGCCGTGCTGCTATTGCACACTGCCTTACTGCTTGCCTGGTAAACTCCACAGCTGCGAGTTACCAGGAGCAGACCCTGGATGTCTGCATGCGATCGGCCTGTGTGGCCAGCGTGACATCGTGCTGAGACTGCAGGACATCTGCCTTCTGCACCTGAAGGTCCTGTCTAGAATTCCTGGACATATACACGGATCGTCCAGCAGAAGCCAGGAGACAAGGTCAGAGATTGTCTGCATCCTTTGCCCGGAAGCCAGGAAGATTGCAGCCTCAACGTCTGACAAGACAGAGTGCCCTGAAAGCATTTGGGCACTGTCTGGACTGTGGTTAGCCCCCACGAGGGTAAAAATAATAATAATCTGTGAATAAATGCTTAAATGCCTCTTTGTAATTCTCCGTTGCCTTCTGCCACAGAGCAGAAAGAGCTTGGGCCCATCTACTGGGCAAACGGCGCATTTGGCCACAAGTGGCATTTGACGGTGGGAACAGTCTCTCCCAGTTCAATTAATGGTTATATATTTTGCTGGTTATATTAGATATAAGTTATATCCATAGAATGTTTCCATGACCGTGTAAGAACCAAAATACTATTGAAATTAGTGGTCGTGGGTGGCGAGAGTTCTGAATAGCAAAATTAGTAAACAATATTAATTCCCTGCCCCTGCAACAGGCAGGGACTGATTATTCCACTTCAAACATTTTGGGTTTGGTTCGGGGCTTGTGCGGTCTGCCTGAAAGGCATCATCTAATCCTCACTCACCTCTTAAAAACAAACAATTGCACAGATGTTACTGTCAAGTGCTCTCAGTTATTCTGTAGGAATTAGGTAAAAAGCACTGGATTATATCCAGATGAATGAGAATATTCAGAACAGCACAAACTAGAATCTGTGAATGAACTTCACTGGTCTTCTGCCAATTATGAGGTGGTTTAGAGGTGGTGGAGATCAAGCATGCTTCTATTTAGAGGACTCATTTGTGAGTAAACCTGAAAAACAAATTACTTGGGGACTTGCTTTTCTTTAAGAATTGACATTTACCTCAAAGCAGAAGATGTTTCCTCATTCAGAGTGCTTGAGTAAATTTTTACTTGTACACTCCACATCGTTATTTGCAAGCATCCTGGTTTCTCAATATTTTGGAGGAAAGAATAGGGACAAAACACAACACATAAACAACTTCTTACCTAAAAAGAAAAGAAAAAAAAACAAACAAACAAACAAAAAAACCCCAAAAACACAAAAAACCAACAACAACAGGAAAAAAAACAACCCACAACCAAACAGATAAAAAAAAGGAAATAGTGCATACTTCTAGCAAGGAGATATACTGCCTTAACCTCACACCCCTGAGATATACAATTAAATATACCAGAAATTAAGAAATTATTGGGAAAAATGCATTCTTACCCAGCTAATACTTTTATTATGCTTTAATTCATAAGAAATAGATTCAAACTATCCCTGGGGAAGAACTGCAGTTTAGAATTGCTTACATCTTTCTTAAAAGCTGAAGTAAGCTTTTCTTTTTCATCTTCTATAATCTTATTTTAAAAAGTTTGCTAAAGTTGCTGACTCTGCACTGCAAACATAATTATTGCGACTACCCTTTCTTTCTGGTATTTTTCTAGGCATAACTAATTGTTTTCTATCTTTTTCACAGTTTAGTTCTGGATGCTGTGCAGATTTGCAAACAGAAGTTTTAAAAAAAATAATAATCCAACACAAGGAAAAGCACACTGGATACACCTGCTTAATGATGACAATAGGTTACTACTAATTAAGAGAGGTGTTGTTGAGGCTGGGCAGGTAAATGACTACAGCAGATAGCTTCAGATCAAAAATAATGAGTTTCTTTAAGATTACTTTTAGGACAACAGCTTCATTCCATCTGCCTTCCCCTCACTTGCCTGTAGTCATTTCATAATTACTGGCATCCCAACTGAGATAACTCTTCCATTTAGAGGAAACCTCTTTGATATCACTTCTCCTTCAACCATTCCTAGTTTTAGATACCCTGATTTGTAGGAAGACAAAGGAGAAATAAATATCTCCCTGAGTTTTCTCCCAGTCTACAATAGCCTGTGGTTTGAAACATGGTACATTTTTGTGTTTAGCATTTCCTGATTTCTTTTCCATGAAATTTTCACATCTTCCCTCAGACTCAGGTAAGAATTTAGCACTGCCAACCACCTGGTGGAAGATTGTCTGCAGCTGTATACACATGATAGAAGTGTTGCAATTTGTTTTTCATTCTTTCTGAACCTGGCACTTGCTAGCACCATTTCATTTTCTTTTGCAGCCAATAAAGAGTAAGGCAAACACCTGCCCCCCCCATCAGTCTTTATCCATCTTTTCCTGTCACTCAGGAGTTTATAGACGTCCTCAAATTGTGTTCTTCAGGTTCTTTTAATTTATACTCAGCTCATGCTCATTATTTTACACATTAAGTTTGTTTCCCTTTTTTTTCATGTTTCAAAGTCCTTCCGTGATCCTTTTCTTAAACATTCTAAACAGTCTAATACCATCAGGAAACCCTGTCACTACTGACCTCTCTGTCACTGCAGAGGTCCCAGTAGATAAACCTACTTCACTGCAAACCCTGACCCTCTATTGTTTTCTCCTTTTCATCTCAAGCCACTATTTCTGTCAATGTAAAGGACCTCTTACTTCATCCCAGAGATACATATTTTCTTTAGAGCCTTTCATGAGGGACTTCAACCAAATGTCTTTCACAAACTTTAGCAGTTGATAGCAACATGGATCTTCCTTATTTATCATTTCAAGCAGCATTAGTACCTTTTTGAGTCATTATCTTCCTTAAAAAATGAAGTAACCCCTGACATTGTGATGCTTCACCTGTATATCCTATTTAATGATTTTTTCACTAACTCTATTCCTCACTGCGCTTCCTACTAAAAGTCAGGAGCAGAAAAAGTCCTGATAATATTACCAGTAAAAAAAGGCAGAAGTGTGTTTCTGGGTGTGAACATATTTAGCTTAATGTGCTAGCACTGACCTTTTTCGGTTCTCATTTACTTCATACCTGTTGTCTTTATTTTCTCAACTGCTTTAACCCTGTGCTCAGTCTAAAAATGATTAGCAGAATCAGGGGTGGCAAAAGGAAGACTGCATTGTTTCTTGCCTCTTGCAAGAGATGGCAAAGTCCCATGAGAAGATGGAGACAACAGGACTTAGATTTGTCAGTCATTATTTCAGAATTGATCTGCTTTGTCTCAATCTAGACCTTGCACCACATGAGAACATTCTCCCTTTCAGTGTTGTGTACTCCCCACACCTTGTGGTATGCAATATATTGCCTGCAAGACAGTAAGTGTTTTACAATATAAAGGTAGACAACATACAAGCAAAACCAACAAACAACATCATATGGATAATGTGAATTCTAGGACACTGCCTTATACTTGACTCCGTGCCTGTGGTTTCATTTCAGCATGTTACCGTTAGTGCGAAAGTCGTTCACTACCAATGAGGATATTTATTCCCTAAAAATTGCCCTAGAACAGTATGGGGAAAAAAAAAAAAAGGGCAAAATAAATTAGACATAACACGTCAAGGACTTCCAGCAACTACCTTTAAGTGATTGCTATGCATGGCTATTTCAGTAGGTTAGCACAAAGCACAGGTAAGTGTCTCAAACTAAGATATGCAGTCAGTAAATGTAGTAGTTAGAAAATAAATGAATAATAAAAAAAACAATATATTGTTAACATGCTGACACGAAACGTGCTCAAAATAGCAAAAGTATGGAGAAACACAAAACTTGTCTGTGAACTCTTATTTTGCTCCAATTCAATTATCTTCTCTTCGAACCACAATCAGGTATAACAATAACTTGTTTCTTTATTATAATTACACACTAACTGTGTGATTGGAATAGCCTGAAGGCTCAGATTGGGTTATACCTGTAGACTACATTATTTTATAGTTATTATTAAAAGCAAATGAAGGCAAACTAGGAGAATAAGATTAGCATTATATAAAGCAATGCTGCTCTAGAATGCCTCATTAGGAAAATTAATAGTCTTCTCTTTCCAACATGAAAGTATTGAGTTAAGAAAGATACATCTCAGACTACTAAAGGCAACAGGTTTTGTGCGACTGTGTTTTTCTTCTAATGTTTTGTTTCATCCCACTTTTGTAATGAGAATATACTGTCTCTTTACTGACATGGTGCAAAAACAGTTCAGTCCTTTTTGTTTTGAGTGCTAGTCAGAAATATTGACTGCTATAAGCCATTCAGCCTCACCTGTAAGGCTGTCTCATCCCATCAGAGCTATTTTCTTCCCCTATAATCGTGCAACCTAGGTAATTTGTCAATTTTATATATTTGGGAAAGCCTGAATTCAGTCTTTATTTCAACAAAATTAATATTTTTAAGCAGCATATTTATTTACCAAGTTTAGGTGAGCCCTTCTTAAACAGATGAGAATTTCTACTTTCTATCCTTGCTAATGCTGCACCAAGAAACACTGAGACTAGTTGCAGCCTGCCTTGACTGACTTTTCAGCACAACACACTTCATATTTATCAAGCGTTTTACATTGTGGTTTGGTGCCTAGGCTGTTAGTCCTGCTTCAAATGACTCCTCTCTACCTCTTCTGATATTTCAAGAAAGTCCTTTTCCTCCTTAAAAGACTTGAAGTCTCTGTTCCACTTTTTGACCATGGTTTCCTTTCTATTTCTTCATAATCACTCCCTGCTTTCCCCCATTTTAAGACAAAGATTGAAAATTCAGCTTGTTGCATTCTATGTAGGCTAACCTCTTTAAACTTGCTGAATGCAGCATTTATAATCACAGCATGGACTTTCCCTTTCACCATTCCTTTCCTATTCTCCCATGTGATCCATCTGTTTAAGGAAATGAGGTTGGCAAAGCCTTTTAATGAATGTTTTCTAAGCCAGGGCTAAAAGCCTGTACTTACCTTCATATTCATCTAATCTGTAAACCACTTTCTCTAACTTCAGTCAGACAGCTGATCGTAATTCCTGATGTAATTACCCTTCCTCATTATCTATGTCATCATCTGGTCTACAGTCAGCTTTTTTAGGTGCTCTTAAAGGTGCCTGTCCTTGCTTTCTCTTTCTCCTCACATCTTCTCTTTGGCCATTTGTCACCTACAAAGACATTTTTGTGACACTCACAGGGTGACCTCTCTAATTTACATATTTGTACTAAATCCTAACTCATCTGTGTCACATCTTCTTCATTAATATCTAACAACTGCTTCAAGTTCAAACCAGAACTGTATTTTTCCCACTGCTCATTAACTCCCTACGCCCTACTTTTTCAGCCTGCCCATTTCTAAGATCTAGCACTCAATTCGACAAACTTAAAACTCTCACCTAACACATAACTACACCATTTGCAAGTAGCATTTCCTTCTCCCTTGGCTGTTTGTCATTACTCATAACCTTTTAGACTGCTGTTGCAAATGTAATTTTGTGAAATTCTTGGTTAGAACACTTCAGACATCTTCTCTCTCAGACAGTCCTATCTCTTTCCATGCATCTCAGTTTCCCACCTTCTAACATTTTCAGATATATGGGGTTGGGTTTTCTTACATGCTGGGCTGTCTCGTTTTTACGGCCAGGCTGGATGGGGCTCTGAGCAGCCTGATCTAGTGTGAAGTGTCCCTGTCCATGGCAGGGGGGTTGGAGCTAGATGACATTTGAGGTCTGTTCCAGCCCTGACAATTCTGCAGCTCTATGATTTCCTCCCACCTCAATCTCTCCTTGCTTAAGTTAGTTGGGGTGGCTTTTCAAAACAGGAAATAGTGGTACCCTGGATCATTGTTACATACTAAAATGCTTGACTATTTCCTTCTATTCCTTTCTTCCAAGTGTCTTTATAATTAAATACTCGGAGATCATTGTGAACTTTTCAGGATGTATTACAAAGGCTATTTATCACAAGGCTAGAAAGTCTTGGTTTTGCAGTCACATGAATAAGCAAAAAAACCAATGACAATAAACTACTGAATCATACAACACATTCAAAAGTTAAGCAACTAAAGTTTAACAAAATTAATACTCATTAAGGCACGTCTCACTATTTGTGTAAGTTGTCAACTAAAGCATTCTTCATTTCTTGAGAAAGTGACGTAACGTGCAATTAGAGCCATGGTAAAAGGTTATGATACAGTCTACTAAATCCTAATATAAGACAGAAAAAGCCTTTACACGTGCTTCATCATGCATTTGTCTCTACTCCACCCTTTCCTGACACTTCAATCTTTTCCCTTTCCCCGTTTTATTTTCTGTTCTTAAATTCTTGAATGACTTAGCTGAAAAACTGATACCAATTAATTTGCTGGCAATGCTGAGTTTTAGGGGAAGACAGGGGAAATGAGGAAGAGCATTACACCCTAAGAGCTTGAAATGTTATAGTCAGGACCATTTGTATCATGTTGCTGTCATGCTGGCTCTTGTCCTTTCTTCAATGTATTGTTTTGTCACTTTCTGAATTATTGACTTTAATCAATCACAACATGCAGTCCTGCAATCAATAGAAAGGTACAAGAGAGAAAACAAGAATCACACTCTTAATCATTATTAGTTCTTCGTTCAAAAGAGCTCTGCTTTAACTTTTGATCTACATATTTCAAACAATGTAAAAATCAATTTGATTTAAGCTAAAGCCTAATCAGTGCTTTGTCTTGTAATTAGGCAAACAGGATGCCAGTATTACCAGGTAAGGCATGATGCCTCCCACAGAAGACAGTATAAAGTCACCTCTCTTAGGATGATGTATGGAACAGAGATCACAGACATCCAAACTGCACTGAAAGACCTTCACATGCTTCTGTGTCTGAGCCTAGCTCCTTGAGGAATCCAACTTGTACATATATGCAATCTCGCCGGTGAATTTACATACTACCCATCCAAACTGGGGAGCACGATAAGGCCATTTGCGTTGTCTATAGTCATTTAGGTGCTCCAAGTATCCATCTGTGATCTCTGAAGACTCAAAACCTGCCTGCCCATATTCCTGTGCAGCCTGCCCTGAGTGACCCTGCTTTGGCAGGGGTGCTGGGACTTGATCTCTGAAGGTCCCTCCAAACCCCTAACATTCTGTATGTAAACACACGCTAATAGCACATGTGCGTCTATGTTCGCTGCAATAAATCTTCACCCTTGTTACTGGTCGGACCTGAGGATATGATGTGGCAACTGCCTCACCTCTTGGGTTGTTGGATCTGACATGATTTATTTCCCTGTAATACTACCTATCAAGTTAGTGTCATGGGCTGAGCTGGATCTGCTGCTGGTATTTAGTAGCACGCTGTGTCACTCCAGCTTCAGAATAAAAAAGTGCTGGCTGGACAAAGTATCAAGGGGCTTGACGTTCAAACTGTAACATGAGTTGCTTCCTACTGTGGGTATTGCTTTCAGTTTCTGAGCTTGGGGTGTTAGGCTTTTCTGCTGGGGAACATGCAGGTGGAGGGTTGGGGGGACATTGATGGCTGCTGCTGCATTTTGCAGTAGTTGTCTGTGAAATAAGTTAAGGTCATTGAGCACCGGATCATTTCCTGTCAAGTCTTCATCTCATCCCTTTATCTCATGGTGTTCCTTTCTTTCCTGTCTATGTGGGGAAAGGGGGACTTGTGAGAGTGGGCTGTGCTAACCCAAGACAGTTGTATTGTGGACATAATCACATTTATGTATGTGCAAAACACAGCTAATATAGAACACGTCCTACTTCTACTCTCCACTAAAAACACCTTTAGTTCAAAATCATTATAAAATCCCTTTTATTGTTATCGTGCCTCCTATCTGATCTGCTAAGTAACTTGCAACTTAGGGAGCTAATAATACATCAAACTCATCCCTGTGTACAAACATTACCTGTTAGCTTTGCTGAAGAGGAGTGAAGCTATGGAGCTGTATGAGCACACACAGCGTGTGTCAGATTTATTAACAAGGCAAAGGGCTCTCCAACCAAATGGAACAGTAACCCAGCTATGAAGAAACTCAGATGCATTGTGCTGCTGTGATTTTTCTTGGCTGACATGTCTACTCAAATACCCACAAAAAGGCATTTAAACCTGATCTATGGGAAGAGCCTGATTCATCTGAAACCCACCAGAACCACAAGGAAGAACAAAAGAAAAAGAAAAGTATCACCCTACATGGGCAGTTGTATAATCATGATCCTGTTTAACAAAATGAGAGAACATCTGTTGGTTTGAGTTGTGCATAAAAAAAAAACCTCAAGAAAACAAACTCTGGGGACAAACTGGAACCCTAATGAAGTTGATAGTAGTTTCTGTTATTAACTGAAGTATATTAACAGCATGATATCCCAGGACCACATGATTGAAAGAGCCACTGTCAGTTGCCTCCTGCTGCACACTTAGACTGTAACGACAGCTGCTTCTTACAACATCTTTGGGAGCATAAACCCAGTTTATGAGTAATAAAGGAAGGATTTTTTAAAACATGACTGCATTATTGTAAAACTGCTAGTTATCAGATAGCCATGAAAAGGTAATTTTAAAGGCATACTACAACTTCTTTTTTTTTTTGTCCTTGTGTACTACTCAGTTATTTCATTTCCGAAGGTGTAACAAAAAAATAGAAATGCTTGGAAACAGGGTTAAATACCTGCAGGACATAACATTATAGCATTACCTCTGATTATAAACATAAAGGTAACTGATGCATTGTAATAGAATCTTCTTATGGCCCAGACTAAGACTGTAAAATGTAAAGCTTCATACTGTGCTCCCTGTGTTCAGCTAAAAGCAGAAGAAATAGTGTTGCCTTTTCACTATCATCAGCAGAACTGCCATCCTTTCTCACAGGGTTTCCTAATCCATTCTGGCACCTGAGGCATTTGAACAGTTGGTGGGAAGAAGTGAAACTGTGACAAAGTGAGGCTCATTTCAGATTTGCAGTCCAATCATTCACGAAATCTTCCAATTCATTTTATGGCATGTACTGTGAAAATTCATTATTTACTATGAGCCTAAACCCCCACATACACATTTATGGGTGCCATACAGTAGCTCGGAATTCGAAAGGAACGAATAACAGTATGTGCTGTTCGTAAGCTTGCAGTGAGGTATTCCAGCATACACTTAAAAGGTCATTTGTATGATTCAGTCAAGCATAACATTTGTTCAGATAACAAGCTCTTCTATTCCAGTATAACCCCCATTATCAAAATATATATAACCCCCTTTTTCAAATAGGGTAGGAAGGATGAGCCAGGGAACTACAGACCAGTCAGCCTCACTTCTGTGCCCAGTAAGATCATGGAGCAGATCCTCCTGGAGGCACCAATGAAACAAAAGAATAGTGAACAGGTGATTGGCTCCAAACAGCCTGGCTTCACCAAGGGCAAATCCTGCCTGACAAACCTGGTGGCCTTCTATGAACAGGTCACAACATTAATAGATGAGGGGTGAGCAACTCATGTAATTTACCTGGAGTACCATGTCCAGTTCTGGAGACTCCATTACAAGAAGGATGTGAACATGCTGGAGCATGTCCAGAGAATGGCCACTAAGATGATCAGAGGGCTGGAGCACCTCTGCTATGAAGACAGACTGAAAGAGTTGGGGCTGTTCAGTCTGGAGAAAAGGAGGCTCCAAGCTGACCTCATTGTGGCCTTTCAGTATCTGAAGGGGGCCTCCAAAAAAGCTGGCGAAGGACTTTTCAGGATATCAGGGAGTGAAAGGGCTAGGGGGAATGGAGTGAAGCTGCAGATGGGTAGGTTCAGGCTGGATGTGAGGAGGAAGTTCTTCACCATGAGAGTGGTGAGAGGCTGGAATGGGTTGCCCAGGGAGGTGGTTGAGGCTGCATCCCTGGAACTGTTTAAGGCCAGGCTGGATAGGGCTCTGGCCAGCCTGATCTAGGGTACAGCGTCCCTGCCCATGGCAGGGGGTTGGAACTAGATGATCTTTGTGGTCCCTTCCAACCCTGACTGATTCTATGATTCTAATATTTTTATGTAACTACTATATATGTATAGATCTATGTGTGCATGCATGCATGTACGTTAGCTGCCAGAAGAGAGCAGACAGATACATGACTAGCTGCAGATTAGAAATGGCATGTCAAGTATTTTAACTCAAACTATTAGTCACTGTACAACTGTGGTGGTAGGCCTGATAAGGCAAACATGGGATTATCCATGTCATGGCTTGCCCAGACACATTCTCCTGATTCTGCTTCTGTACTGGAGGAAGCAACCCTGGGAGGGAAAGGCAAAAACCTTGGCTTTACCTAATATGGCGAAGCTCGGCAAAGTGCCAAGCTGATTGGCTAAACTGTGTCCAAAGCCCCGTTAGTCTCAGGTGAGAGATTGACAGAAGGGATAAGCAGGTAGCATGGGGTGCTGCTGCTGCCTCATTTTGCATCCTGAATTTGCCTGGAGAGCTTACCAGGAACAGGCTCTAAATGCCTGCACTTGATGGGCCTGCATAGCCAGTGTGACATTGTGCTCAGACTGCACATTGCAAGACATCCTGCCTGCACCTGCAAGTTTCCTGCTATGACTAGAAGTCCTGGAGATACACAGATCGTCCAGAGGAGCCAGGAGATAAGGTCAGAGATTGTCTACCTCCTTTCCCCAGAAATCTGGGAATAATTAAGTCTCGTCGGCCAACAAGACACAGCTCCCCAAAAGCGTTTGGATAGTGTCTAGGACTGCTGCTAGTCCCACAAGTTGGATAATAATGATTTTGTGAATAAATACTTAAAAGCCTCTTGCGGTATGATATTTGTGTTGGCCACTTTAAGAAATAAGTGATCTACTTTTGCCTGTTCCCTGCGTGGACTGATTTCCAACCTGTGCATTTTGAACCTTGTGAATAAGTTTTCTGGTAAGTTTTAATGTTAACAAACAGTTTTCATAGTTATTAACAATCATCTCCTAGATGTGAAAATTAATATAGATTAATTTTGCATAATCTATCACAACAGCTTCTCAGTCAGATTTTTTTTTTAAATCTTCTCAGATTTTAAAGTTCCGAACTAAAAGATGCAAATTCATTTAAAAAAACCCAAATAATTTTAACTCATCATTTCTTAGCTAAAGGAAGTAATAGCCACTCAGAGCAGGTTAGCTCATTAAACACCTGTTTTAATTCATGGATAGGTGACTGAAGGGAAAAAGTACACTGTGGACCCTATAACCATGAGTGTGTCATGTAGTAGTGATGCTAACAGTTAACAACTTACCACGTTCCTCCACAGAAAGGCTTGGTTAGCTTCTGCTCTAAAAAAGACAATTTGTCCATCCCATAGACCTATTTACACAGGCTGAGAAAAAAAAAATTAACTGACACTAAAAGACTGTATTGAGACATCTCAAGGCATGCTTTCTGCTTGTCTCCAACACTGTTGGCTCATGCTGCAGAATCAAAACTGCAATGTCTGTACCTCTGAAAATGGTGGTAATGTGAAGAGCTGGGCCGTTCATGGAACAGCAAAAGCAGTTGTTCTGGACCATCAGCACACCCACACCGATTTGCTGCTGATCCTTACACACCGAGACCTCACCAGCATTGACTGCACTCCTATCTGATCTCGACTTGAGAGAAAAGCTTCAGTAGAACTTTGTAGTTTGCAAAACATAAACTAGCAACAGTTACACCGTGAACCAAATTGACCAATGACTGAATTTACAATGGAGGACTGTTTCGAAGTTGCACTCTAATTTTTTAATTGTATCTTTTATATTACAAACTTCTATAAAATTTAGACCTCTGCAATTATTTATCCTACTGGCAAAACTAGAATGTGCAAAAGAAAGCCCTGGTAACTTCCCTAATTTTTTGGCTTCTTCTTTATGTCTAACGCATTCTCTTTAATTCCTTACTTTTTATAGCAGCAGTTTCATGCAATAAACCATCGTTTGTAAAAACCATTAAGAGAGCACACTTGCTAGTAGCAATCCTATTAAGTTCCCTCATCAAGTTATGTGCTGTAATGTTTCACATCAACTTTTTTCAGCTTCTGCAATGTAGCATTCATAAATGTCTCAGATTACAAAGGTTCAACAGTATTTTGTTGAAATTATAAGCAACCATTTCTTAGGGGAGAATAAAAAGGCAGAAGCAATATAAAAAAAAGGGGAAAAAAATCAAGTTCATGCTAGCAATGTTGTAACAACATTAATTAAAAGAAGGGTTGGAGTTTGTAATGTGCATACATTTACAGTCTAGTGTGAGATTCTTCTCACAGCTGAGTGTGGGAATCTTGAATCTCAGTTCTGTTAGTTGAGGTGAATTAACTTTCATTTGTTTCTCTGAGTATGGCATCTGCACTGCGATAGCTTCTTCTATGGGCCTTCTGTGCAGAGATGGGCTAGAGGAATGCTTGTCATGCTGGGAATTATGAGGCCACACTCAACATAGTTCATTATGCTCTCCACAGTTAGCCCATTCTTCAGTGTCTTAACTGTAACTGAAACATTGAGAATATTCATTCAATAGCTGAATGCAAAATGAAACAATGTTTACAAGATGTGTCAGACAAAGAATCACAAAATGGCTTTGGCTCCAAGGGTGCTCAGAGATCATCTACTCCAACCTCCCCACCACAGGCAGGGATGTCTTTCAACTACACATAGTTGCCCAAAGCCTCATCCAGTCTGCCCTTGAATACCCCCAGAGAAGAAGCACCCATAACCTCCCTAGGCAGCCTATTCCAATCTCACCACCTTTCTACTGAAGAACTTCTTCTCAAGATCAAACTTAAACCTATTCTCCCCTCAGTTTCAAACCATGCTATTGCTACACATCTGTAAGAAAAATATCTCTCCAGCCTTCCTGTATAATCCCTCATTTTTTTAAACAAATCTCACATGGTTAATGGTTATACAGTTGCTGTACACTAAATCAGGAGCAAAATGTTTGCCTTATTCAATTATAAGATGGCTAATTACAATGAGCATCAAATCAATCATCAAAATAGGAAATTCACAGTTTCTTCAAAAAAAAAAAAACCACAGAAAAACAAAACTATACTACATTTGAAAAGTTTTCTTCTCTTTTCACTGTAATTGAGACTTTTAAAAAGAACTAATCCAATTGCCAGGATTTCTGGTCAGCTAAATGTAACCACAGATTTGCAAAGCTGCAAAGGGCAGGGCAGTTGTCCCAGTGGTTTGTCTGCTTCTGTTATCAAGCAAAAGTTTACACCTCAAGAACTATCGAACTGGATGCTGCTGAAGCACTCAGACTCTCCAAGAAGGAAAAAGTACAGGGCAGGCTTCTTGCACATGGCCATCACAATTCTGAGAAGTGCAACTTACTTGTAACAAAGAATGGATACACGTTGAGATAAAAAGCCCCACATGGTTACACCGCAGCCTAGAAATGCAATTCCATACAAATAAGGGAGTATCTTCTGTTTCTGATACAGCTCAAACAAATCTGAGACTAAATGTATTAGTTTCAATTACCTGTCCTGATTTAATACACCATGACTGTGCCCATATGATTGCTGAAAGCAAAAAACAAAAGGAGAGAGGAGTTTGCAAGAAGAATCCATATTCTGATCTTTTTTCATTTTAAACATTCTACTTGTCATGCTTCTCAAAAGGAAAACTGACTACTTCATTGGAGTGATGCAACTCCCCCTTTCCCCTGATTTTAAAAACATTCTTTAACTCTGTGTAAGATTCATACCTTCAACGATATTGTTATGAAAGAAGTATTTAGTGCTAAGTTCACTAGTCAAACTCTGAAGACTTGAGTTCCCTTGGCAACCTTCAATAAGTCACTCATTTAATGAGCGTCCTGTTTAATGCAAATGCAGATCAGAAACAGTAAGGAAAAGAACAGGTAAAGAGTACTTAAGAAAGGAAATACTGAGCAGGAAAGAACTGCTTTGTCAAGCAGAGATGAGAGGAGGGAAGCACAATAAAACTCAAGTGGCATGAAAAAGTTAGACTATGAGTGGCTTACGTTTTCCCCCCATAATTTCTGGTAGGATGTGTGCTGCTTACCGTCACCATACTTCTCTGAACTGTGCAGAGAAACTGTGCATTTCCTGATCATGGCACCCAAGCCTGAATTCCCAGTAGTACAATAGCCTTTTCTTTCTTGGTTGGGTTTCTTTTTTATTTCCTGGTAATAGCTCAGATTGATTACATATTTTAAGGGATATTCAGTATTAGTCAACTCTTCAGAAACAGCTTGGTCATTACTCCCATTTTACTGAACAACTCTGGATTACTGCAAGACAGTTTCAAGGCCTGTAATTGACAATCTAATCCAAACATGGCAATCCTGCTGGGGAGACCACTGCACACGGAGGCACAGGTCTGTGCTGGCTGGACATCCAGCATGGCCTTGAGACTGTATCATGCTGCACAGAGCTCCAGGGCTGCAGAATAACCACAGCCAGCACACTGCCAGCAGGGAGCCACCTGCGGGGGCAGTGCAGCCAGCAGCTCTCCTGCCAATAACGTTCATGAATGCAGGCTTTTTTTTAAAGAAAAGGATAAAATAGTTTGAATGAGCAAAAAGGTAAGAAACTCTTCCCACATCCAGAATCTGAAATGTGCTGGGGGACGCCATTCTGCAGTCCATGCAATGCTACATAAATGTAGCATTTTCACTATGGGAAGAGATGGATGCAAGATTCCACTATCTCTATTATTCCTTTTGTTCTATATAACTAAACCAGCCATTTTATTAAACCATTTCTTTACAGTCCTTATGAGTTCCAAAAAGAATCCTGCACCATGTCATTCTCAACCCTTCCCTGCAGAAGAGGGCCAAACTGGACTGTACATTAACACATACCTCCAGCCCTCAGGGGATTCTATACGCACAGCAATGCACTGTTCTGCAGAACTGACATGAGTGTTTCTACTTCAACACCTTCTCATTGTGTTGATATTTAATTGACCAGTGAAGTAATTACTTTGTCCAGATAGAAATCAATTTAGTTTTCTGTATTTTCCTTACTTCCTTTTATTGTGGCCAGTGCTCTACAAACGGCCAGTGTTGTTTCTAATTCTTCCTTTCCAGTTCTTCAGCTCTACAGAAAAGATATTTCCCCATCCAAATTGAAATTCCTGTTTCCCATGTTACATGCCCCTTCAGTTATTTGTGTTTCTTCTCCCTACTTCTCCTTGGACTAAGGAAACAATATTTTCCCCATATTGGTTTCTGTACAGAGTTAATAGCCTATTTCAAGAGGAAGCACTTGGAAACTCTAAAGCAGTACTCTATGTAAGCTTATCTTCTCACAAATATCACATAATTATTACCAATATATGGGTTTGTTTGTAATAAGCATGATCCTTTCTTTGTCCATCTCTATTAAGCTTGGAAATTATTTTCTTTGTGTCCCTAGGCCATGTAATCCACAAATCAAAAATGCTGCAAAATTCTATTTTACCTCTAATGCTGTCACAAGGGCATACCTCACTCTGGTTTATAAACCTACTTTATTTTATTACATGCATTTCATAGAAAAACTATAAACTGGGTTTTACATCACTTTCAGCTTTTGACCATTCATCAGTTTTCCATGATAAAGCCACAGCGAAATCAATATCCTTGTAAAGCCAAGCTGTCAAAAGTTACTAGACTATTTCCAAAGGCAATTCCAATGAGACAGACTACCAGATGTTTTCAATATATTTCATACAAGATTGCATGATAATTTTAGTGGCACTGAAAGAAACAATACAACAGGTAGTGGTTTGGGGGTTGACATTTTAAAGAGCAAGCCCAATTGATTTTTATAAGGTATCTGAGAGGAAAAAATGCCAGTTGTGGAAATTTTACACCTAAACATTCATCTGAAAACTTGAGCGCAATTGTGCTGTCAAACCGCGAGGAAAGGATATAGCCTTTAACAGTCAAGACAGTATAAAAATGTTCACTGTCCCTGTATCTGTGTAGGAATGTGTCTGTGTTTATACACAGAACTGTGCATATAAGGTATATACACATGTACAAGCGGGTAGAAACACAAACACTTTATTAATTTCACTGACTTATAGGTTTTGTTAATACAGAAGATTGCCAATTATGATTAAAATTCTTCTTATAATTAATTCAAATTTTTATTAAATCCATCTTCTCTAAATATAATAATGCCAGCCAAGGCAGGGCAAAGAACATGTCTAGTCATTAATTTCACTTGTATAATTCCTCATCCCTCAGAAAAATGGCAATAAAAGGATCCCTCCTTAGAAATCAGACTAGCCATGGCCATACTCATATCCATAATAGCACAATTTCCAATTCACGCTTCATTTTCATTAATGTTTCTAGCCATAAATTTTTAAGCATATGATAAAAAATTTCTGAAGCGGCATAAAACTAACATGAAGAGGGAGTTCATTAGTATGTGACCCTAATTAGAAATTCCATATTAACTTCCCATTTCTACTTGTGCATATCCAATAGCAGCAGGCCAAATATGCTGTGTATCAGTCCTACATGTTTTAAGAGCCCTTATCACCTCTTCACTCATTTTTATTTTTACACAATGTCTATGTTTCCCCTGCTACTGAATAAGTCAACAGACAACTGTATCACAGCAGCACCTTCTGTGTCACAAATTATTCTGGAGAATTGGAAGAAGCTACCAGCCCAATGCTTTATTAATGATACCGGATCATAAAAAGAAAGAGGAAATTGCTGACTCCGATTCTTTTCTAATGTTGGGTGATAAAAATGCTACTTCAGGATTCAGAAGGTTAAGTTCTAATGTGTATTTTGAATAGAGTATGCTGAAATAATTGCCTCATAAAGCAATGCATTGACCAGCCTGCTAATGGCTGTATAGTGCAAAACTCAGCAAAGAGTGCCAAGCTTACTGGAAAAAATGCTGTGGCACTACTTTTGTAGTATTTTTTCCATATTAAGTTAACTTTCACTTCCCCACTCCTTCTTCTTTTAAATGCTGCCAAAAGAATACCCTCCTACCTAACCAGTACTGACTATTCCTGACAATGTTAAGGCCAAATTATTATGAAAAAAAGAAAAGAATAAAAAAGCCAAAAAGCCTTTTGCAAATATGAATACAGCAGTAAGAAATCATAATCACATTTCCCTTGTATGATCCCAAATACTCATGTCTTCGTTTCTACTTTTCTGCTAGTTCTAATTTAATATCTTCTTGCCCAAGAGAAGCAATAATTACCTTTTAGAACATTAATGGATTTCTAACTTAAACTTTTCATTACTAAGACTGTTTGATAAAGAGAAATCTCCTTTCTACCAGTGCATGCTCTAGGCCTCAAGTCTGTCTGTATTTATTAAGGTACTCAAGAACAACCAGATAATAAAAAACATTATCATATACGTATCAATATACACATTTAGTTACATACAATTCTACACCAGGTACTTGGAACTAAGAAAAAAAAAACAAACACATACTGCAACCCTCAGGTACCACTACAGCACTGGAGCTAGGTTTAAAACAGGACCTGGCAGTTACATATCCCCTGATTCTAAGCAGGGTGGCACATAACAGCTAACACATGCCTCACACCAGTTTAGGGCTGCTTCCACATACAGCCTGAATCACAGAATCAGCATCACAGAATTAACCAGGTTGGAAAAGACCACTAAGATCATCTAGTCCAACCTATCAGCCAACCTTCCTAATTAACTAAACAATGGCACTAAGTACCTCATCCAGTGTTCTCTTAAACACCTCCTGAGATGGTGACTCCATCAACTGACTGGACAGCCAATTTCAATGCCAAGCACTCTTTCTGTGAAAAAACCTCTTCCTAATGCCCAGCCTAAACCTGCCCTGGCCCAGTTTGAGACTGTGTCCTCTTGTACTGTCAATTGGGTGCCTGGGAGAAGAGACCAGCCCCACCTGGCTAAAATCTCCCTTCAGGTAGTTGTAGAGAGCAATAATGTATCTGGAACTGTTCCCCCCAGTCCTCCCCTCACACCTGGCCTCTGGAAAGTAAGAGGCAGTGACACAAGCAGAAATGTCTACAAGCATCTCACATCCCCAAGAGTCAACCTATTTTACAGCTACCAGACTCGTTGTGAATTGTGTTTAGCTATCTGGATGTGTTTGCAGTAGAGTGAAATGGTGACAAAAGCCTACAAGAGTGCAGGAGAAAAAGAATGGAGACAAATAAATGTTAATATATTAATGACAATTGATAATTACCTAGTAATTTCAGAGATTTATCTTTATCCCTTATTTTTTGATTAAAAAAAAAAAAAAAATCACAGCTTTGTTTTCATCTACATTTCTAGAATGACTTTATCCCATGCCAGTTTTATCATCGTCAAGCACACAACTACCATGTCTTCAGCCTCAAACCTTCCCACAGTCATTCTATGTGGTTATGAATCAGTTTTAGTCACCAACATCAAGCACAGAATGTAATTCCTCAGAAACAGACAACACTGAGTGAATACCACCATCTCAGAACCATCTCCTTACTTCCCCATGAGCTTTTACAGCACTGAGTTTCCCTCAAGCATTACCTCCTTCACAGTTTTATTTTCAGAGGCCAACAGAGATTCGCATATGAGAAGAACCATTAATATTGTATAGGGCACCCAAGCTCCCAGACTTTACATTTTAATGCCATGGAACTAGGCACCCTTAGGAGAAGCTCTCAATGTCAAAACCTACTACCCTACAAAAGGCTAATAAAACCAGAATTATAAATTATAGCCTGATTAAAAAGAAGCTATTAACTATACATTTTTACTCTTCTCCCCTGAACTGTTTAGATAGTACCCAAAAGTACATGTGTTTTGGTTTCAACTTCTTTCATGTATAGATGTGTGTGTATATGCATATACACAGAGACACACGCTCCATACATGCACTGATTTAGCAATAATTTCAGAAATTACAAATAAAAAAAACTGCCATGTTCAATGACAAAACTTATTTTGGCTTCACAGTGGTTTGTATTAACACAATACAGGTGGCCAGCACCAGAATGAGAGGACACAGCCTCAGGCTGCGCCGGGGGAAGTTTAGGCTCGAGGTGAGGAGAAAATTCTTCACTGAGAGAGTCACTGGACACTGGAATGGGCTGCCCAGGGAGGTGGTGGAGTCGCCGTCCCTGGGGCTGTTCAAGGCAAGGTTGGACGTGGCACTTGGTGCCATGGTCTAGCCTTGAGCTCTGTGGTAAAGGGTTGGACTTGATGATCTGTGAGGTCTCTTCCAACCTTGGTGATACTGCACTGTAACACTTGCAGTTATCACAGAATTCTCAGGGTTAGAAGGGACCCCCTAGGATCAGATTATCTTTTATAAGCATTTCTTTCTCTTATAACTACTACAAATACCTAAGAAACTACACTTCATACAACAAATCTTCTGCCTCAGAATTGAATCTGTTTGTGGTGCTGTGTATCTGACTCTGTCACGTCCTGTTAAAATAGCAACCCAGTGGACAGCAAAACCATTATCAGGGCTGAAAATAAAACTGTTGAGGTTACATATTAAATGAAAAATCCTAAACTAGAAAGTGTAATGAAAATTTTCCCTGATTCATAATAGTATTACTATTACGCAGTGATAATCCTAGAGTCAACACAGGAAGTTTATAAGAATATTTGGTTTGGTCTTGATTGACAGATGAGTGATTTTAAAACACAAATCATTCATGAAAAAAAAACAAACCACAAAACAGTGACATCTCTCTACATTATAGAAACTAATGGATCAGAACACTGATTACTGGAAGAATAAATCAGCTTTTGAGATTTTAAGGTGTCATAAACTAAGCATCACACACTGAGGACAGGCGACATATTACCAGAACCATTTGATTGATTTATTGTTAGTTCTGCAATCAGTCTTCCCAACCCTTTTTTCCCAACCCATTATCGCTTCAGCAGAAAATTATTAAAAGCCATTTGAGCACAATGTATGGAATTTCATCTATTCTTAAAAGATTTATTACATATACTAATTAAAAATTCATCTTTATTTTTCAGAAGTGTCCCTTTCCTTTACCAAAACACAAGCAGAATAAAAGCAAACTAGAATGGCCTTTCCAGATTTCCACCTTGTATCAAAATTGACAGATTTTATACTCATGAGTCATTTTTAAGGGTAAAAATAGACACTATTTGCAGTATTTCTATCCTTACCCCCCCCTGCACACATACATACTCTTTCTCCCCTGGGAAATAGTAAAACAAAGAACTATTAGTTATTACTATAAGAAGTAGTCAAAATCCTGTCAGAAGACACTTTTGATCGATTGCTATTTGAATAAAAATGAGACAGGCATTGTATTTGCATGACAAGTATAGATGTGACATTAAATGATATTAGGTAATTTAAGATTTATTTTTAATTATCTCTGTTTGGATCAAGCATATTAAAAGGAGACAAGCCCAAGTTAGCACAGATTCCTATAACGTAGCAACAATGTGACCCACTCAAAATGTCTTTCTAAGATTTGGCTGACTTAGCCAAAGCTAAGGCATGTATCTTTATATGTAAAGGGCCAGAATAGAAATCACAGTTTATTTTCAACCCTCTAAATCTACTTTGAGAACCTTCCAGAAACTTATTCTATTTAGGTATTCAAATCCATGTTTTCACTGAACTCTGCCGCTTTCCTCATGTCTACAAAACAACAGGGAAGGGATAAGCAGGGAAATTCTGCCATATGCAAAAGGACTATTATTTGGAAATTATATTTCTCTTTATGATAGTTGCTTTTAATACTCAATTACATGTTTTCAAGCAGAGTTCAAATGAACAAAACAACAAGCAACAGCAGTCAGAGAAAAAGGTCGATCTGAATGTGAACCTACTGTCTCTAGATAAGTGATTAAATCACCTCAGATGCTCTGAGTATTCACTCAGCCCCATGGTTGAAGTTTTCAACTTTCTATTAAAAACAATCCCACAGTATCTGAGGGAGGAAGCATTCACAGAATCACTGAATTAACCAGGTTGGAAAGGACCTTTGAGATCGAGTCCAACTTATCACCTAACACCTTCTAATCAACTGAACCATGGCACTAAGTGCCTCACTCAGTCTGCTTTTCAACATCTCCAGGGACAGTGACTCCACCACCTTCACAGGCAGCCCATTGCAATGCCAACTGTATGCGTAGACATTAAAACAAACAGACCTGCCTCCACAGCACACTATATACAATCATTTTACAAAAGAAGTGATACTTCACACCTGCTTATCCTAATTTAACACCCTTGGCTTTAAAGAAAAAAAAAAAAGAAAGAAAGGAAGAAAAAAGAAGGGGAAATTTCCAGATAAATCCTGTATAGAGATTCATCCTAGAAAAGGCAAATAGATCTGTTAGCGTGGGGAAAGAAGGTGTTTGTATGTGTTTGTGTTGCCTACAGGTCTTCAATGGATGCCAACTTGTTATGTCCAGCCTGCTTTTGGCAGTGAGCAGAAGTCTTGCTCAGATGGCCATGGTGAAAACCTAATCTGAGATATTTAGAATGGAAGCTTAATTTCAGTGAATACATTGCTATGTTTATTAAGTCTAATGATGTCCAAAAAGACATTTAAAGAACTTCAGTTTACTTGGGGTTTGTAGATCTGAAGAAGACTTGAGTAGCATGACTGTTCTGCTTTTGAGACCTGTCAAACATCAGGATAGTGACATGTGTACTAAGGCCTGAAAAAAATGAATACACTTTTCTTACTGGTTTTCAATTTTTTTATCCATGTTACCTCATTTGCAATCCATTTGTACATATGGCACGTGAGTATTGTGGCAGCATGTAGGAAGGAATACTAGATATTCATAGGAGGAAAAATAAGACTCATTTCAAGCCTCTACAGCTTGAGAGAAAACTTGAGGTCTCTTTCTGTAAGAGAATCCCACTTCACCAACCTGACTTCATCAAAAAACTAGACCTGATAAGAATCTGAACATTCCCAACTCCCAGTCACGCAAACAAGTTATGTTTCTAACCTGACACAAAGCTGAAGTTTTCATTCTGTGTCAGTTTTTTGGAGTTATTTATAGGTAAAAGAAACACTCTCAGCTGGAAACTATATTTAGGAAGAGCTGAACATTTTAAAAATACGACACAGACATGAATTTGCACTGCCATTAAGCTGCTAGTTTAAAATGTCTATATGACATATTGACAACTTTTTTTCTGGTTGGATATTCTTTAGCCTTTTCCAGCCTCCCCCCTCCTCTTTTTTTTTTTTTTTAAGCATACATCTTTCTCTATTGCTTCCTCACTAGCACTGATAGCTTCAGCTAGTTCATAAATTCCATTGCTGCCTGCTGCCATGTGATGTGGTCATGCAGAAAATATTTCACAGGAAAAAGTGTTAGCTAGCTAGAGGCAGTGTTGTCGATCATTACTTGTAACTGCAGCTACTGGTTTGTGACTATGTATTCATTTCATGCATTATAACACCTAATGTACATGACAAAATGTTGAATATAAAGTTAATTCACAAACTAGAGCAGCTGCTGAAGCTGTATAGAAAATACCTATTATTATTCCTTCTCCTTCTTCCAGTGCTTTCTAGCAATGGGAAATTGGTTCTGTTTCAACATTGCTTAATTTCACCATTTGTTTTAGCTTGATCTTGTTCATTAACACTTGAAAAATGCTTTAATGTCCTTTGCTGGTAGTTGCGATGCAATGTTACTACTGCCCCTTTATGCTCCGGCAGCTCTAGAAATTCACGCTGACAAAACCTGCCCTCAACTAAGCAGTACATAGCAAAAACTTCAAAACATTAGAAGGTAATTTCATTTACATCATCCAAGCAACAAAAATACAAATAACATATTTAAGGGCTCTCATCTACAACTTATTTATGAGAATACAAAAGCAGAGAAATTCTGATTTTACAGTTCATCTGTCTTGGCTAATATAATTGCACATTAATTTCAAAAGGCAACTTTTGTTTAGGTGGAATCAAGAGAAGAGAGAGAATCATATAAAATATTTTCTGTCGCTACAAGCAACCAAAAGAAAACCTTGAAACGGGACCTGAGATCAAGATGATTAGCAAGATATTAACAAATGTTACGTGGAATAGATCCTACTTGTAATTCTGCAATGAAAAAAATAATCCCTATCATGTAAATTTACTGAAAGATACCCATTACTTGTGCCAGATCATGAATAATAATGAATTAGTGAGAACTGTAATTAAAACAAATATTCTAATGCTAATTTCTAAAATCAGAAGAAGGCATAGTTATTTGCTTATAGATTAAAATTATAAACTGTTATGAAGGGGTAATTAATTGATCTGAGATAGAGTTTTCAACATTAATATTGTTTATTAATTTTGGTATTTAGGAGTCCTGCTGCCCCAAACAGAACACTAATTGTAATAATAATTCTTTGCACAGTCACGGAAACATTATATAAAGGAATAACTAGAGGGTCTAGAAATAAATAATATAAACATTATTATATAATGTTAATAATGTATAATATAATGTATATAAACATTAATTGAATTGGAAGAGAAGGTTTTTGCAGTCAATACATCATTTGTGCATTAGATGGACTCAAGGCGCTACTTTCTGCTCATGGCAGAAGGCAAAGGTGAATTACAAGAGGCTTTCAGTATTTACTCACAAGGCTAGCTGCAGCTTCAAACAGTACCCAAACATCTTCAGGGAATTCTTACTGTCTTGTCAGCCTCTGAGGCTTCTGGATTCTTCCCAGCTTTCACAAGGTGCTGTGAAAAGGAGGCAGACTATCTCTGACCTGTCCTGGCTCCTCTGGATGATCTATCTCCAGGACTTCCCATCTTGGCAGGAAACTTTCAGGTGTAAGCAAGATGTCTTGAGATGTGCCGTCTTAACACAACGTCACACTAGCTATCCAGGCCAATCACATAGAGGCATTTAGAGCCTTTTCCTGGTAAACTCAAGGTATTGGGCTTTCCAGGATACAATAAGGCAGTGAGGCAGAACACTGCCAGAGGCAGAGAACAACAGGAACAAGAAACATCAGGCACAAATACAATGGCAGAGCAGGTTGTGTTACCTGCTCATCTCCTTTTATCAACAGAGCCTGAGACTAATGGGCAAATCAGAATGGCAGTTAGCAGAGCTTGATACCATATTAGGTGAAGCCATAGGCTTGTTTTACCCAAATTTGGGAAAAAAAAAACCACAGGCCTTGCAGAAGACAGGCACAAGCTAAGCATATGTACCTTGTTTACCACAGAAGCAAAACAAGTCAGTCTGGGCAAGCCAGAGACATTAGACTTAATAGCACCAGGTTCTTCGTCCTCTTTTCTGTGGTTGCTTCTCCCCATAGCAGTAGAAGGGAGAGCAGCAAAACAAGTCTGGGCAAGCCAGGACATGTATAAGCCTATTTTGGCCTACCACGACAAAACACCACATAGACTTTAAATTACACAAACTTCAATCATGACAAATATAAGTCTTATTGCTTTGTTTCAAGAGACTTTTGATTAAATACTGCATTTAGGAAGTAGAACTCACTAATAAGCCAGAAAATTGCTATACACCTCTATATAAATATCTTACAACCATGTTCATGCCTTTCCACAAAGATTTTTTTGACTGCTTCTATTTTGTATATCATGACTGCTGCCAACAGACAACTGTTGTTTGAGGACTTCTGTTTTTCCAATTGTGAATGAGAGCTTCAGATCAAGAGAGCCTCTACTGCACATGCCATGCAGGTAGCAATCTGTTCAGCCAAATTAGCTGAGAAGAATGACACATGCTACTCAGTTGTGTGGATTCTTTGTGAGCTGACACTATAAAAAGATTAACTGGGTGAAGAGCAGAAAGAGAAAAGGATAACTACCAAACTTTCTGTGAGAAGTTCATATTGAGATTTCTCAGTTGAACCCAGAGGGATGCTTGCTACACAAAAGCTAGTAGATATGTAATCAATACTCCAGTACACTTGCGATAAATTATTAACAGCTGAGGGAGAGATTGTCTTCTTAAATGTAAATGACTTTAATGATAAAAACATGGTTGAAACACTGATCATCCATCCTCCACTTCAAGTCTGAAACACCTGAAAAAAGCAAATGCCTCTGTCAGGCCCCCAAGGTGACCCATCTGCTGCCTTCAGTGGCACTGCCTACTTCTGTTAGTTGAGTAAAGAAAGTAATTCTGGGACAAAACAAAGGCATTTCACAGAAATTACAGGAAAATTGAAGACAAATGTCTAATTTATCTATATTAGAATAAACTAAAATAAAGCATGTGCACATACATACACATCCACCTTGAAGAAACCATCACTTCCTTTACCTACTGGTAAACTCTACCACCATAGGGAGAGTTCTCAAGAGAGCAGGGAACAAATAAAACATGCCTTGTAATAATGACCAGCAAAGTTTCTTCTCTGCAGATAGAAAAGGACATGGATATATACGTTTATATATAAACGTAAGGGAGCCTGATCCCTGTCTCCTGTACCCTATGCTGTTGCTGAATTCAAATGTTTTGACAGCATACTATCATGGCCTGCAACCCAACTCCCACTCAGTTGCTCACTCTCCTTCACAAGAAAAGAAAGGAAAATGAAATAGCTCATGGGCTGAGATAGACAGCAAGATAACTTATCAATTGCAGTCACAGGCAAAACAGACTCAACTAAAATAAATTTAGCTCATTGATAATTAAAATAGTTCTCGATAGTGACAAACAAGCAGAAATAAAACTAATTGACTGTTTTCTAAGAGAAGATGCTATGGAATCATAGAATATTGTGGAAATCAAAAAAATGGAGATTTATATTCCTATTTGGTTCAGTCTGAAGGCATATCTGAAGTAGATATCTGATGTTCTCAGTTCTATTTCCTATTACCATGTAAGCACAAGAGGACAACATTTTAAAACCCAATTCTCTAGGGCACAGCCCCGTGGCATTAATTCTAAGCATGGTGATAAGTCTGTAAAGCAGTGGCTAAAGTCTACCTGAATCAGAAAAGCAAAAGATCCTGGAAATCAGGATAGCAAATGATCCAGGTGTGCATAACATCTGTTTGTTCTATCAGTGATGAAAAGGCACAGTTTTTATGGTCAGAGAAACGATTTACTGTTAAATAGTTGCCATCTGCATTTGAAAGGACTCCTCTGCTGATCTACAGTAACATCCTAACAAACCATTCATCAGACCACTACTCTCATTGCATTGTTAACATTTCCACAAGACAAGAGCAAGTCATTTACTATCTCCTCTTGCAATATACTAAGAAGTTCTACGTAGTAGCACTAGTGGAATTGCACAGGAGATTTGGGAAACCAGCCTCATAACTCTGACATGTTGGCAAACATACAGTAAATTACTTCGCCCATTGAATTTAGAATCTATTTTCTCTACAACAGCATGGAAAGATAGAAATGACAAAGTGATTTATTAATCAGAAAAACTGGAAACTGATTGAGTTCAAAATGATCCTATGTTCTTTAAGTAGAGTAAGGAATATGTTTTCTAAACAAAAGCTAAAAGCTGAGCAGATGATACAAATGATGAGGGAAATGCTGTATGCAAGGTACTTCTCACTGCTGAAAGAAAATACCACTTTGTAGGGAATCCATATGCTGTGGAGATTCAGTCAGTTTTATTCATATCAAGATAGGAATCTCTCCATCAATGACTCTACATAATTCAGAACTGAACAGAAGCTTAACTATGTGACCAAAATAACAAATTATTTTGTTTGACAGAAAAAAAAAAAAAATAATGTTAAGGGTCTCTAACTACAATGAATTAGTCAGAAAGAGGCAATTCTGAGGTCAATAAGGAAACAGACCAAAATAGCAATGCATGTCATACACAGCTATGTACCATGTACCTCCACATGCACAAAAAAGAATTGCCTCTTAACCATTAGAGAGGCCTAAGGTTGAAAGGAGCTACTGGTAGCACACAGCCCCTCTGGGCAACGAGGTTAAAGGGGAGCGTTCGCCTCCTTCGCACTGCTCAGTACAGTACAGCAAGCCCAAAGTAACTCTGCTTTCTCTGCAGTGAAGACAGCACAGATATTTTCTCCCCATCCAGTACTGATTTCTCCCCATGAGTAGCCCTTAGAAAGCACACAGCAAGCACACTAACACCTTGCAATTCGTGACGCTATTTGAAACTGAAGGTCTGCGTATTGCAACAAGTTAATGGCTTATGCCAGTGCTCAGGTCTTGATACGTTATTCAAACTGCTTGCAGAAAAGTACATGGCAGGCTGATATTTAATACATACAATCATAGAATCAGTCAGGGTTGGAAGGGACCACGAGGATCATCTAGTTCCAACTCTCCTGCCACGAGCATGGAAACCTCACACTAGATCAGGTTGCTCACAGCCACTACAGCCTATCCTTTAAAACTTCCAGAGGTTAGGCTTCCACTACCTCCCTGGGCAACTTGTCCCAGTACCTCAGCACCCTCATCGAGAAGAGCTTCTTCCTAACATCCAACCTAAATCTACCCACTTGAAGTTTTGTTCCATTCTCCCAAGTCCTATCACTATCTGACATCCTAAAAGGTCCCTCATCACTTTTCTTGTAGGCACCTTTAAGATACTGGAAGGCCTCAAGTATTTTACATAATTCTCTTCTCACCATATGAGAGCAACTGACTTAAAAACTGGATACACAAATTAGGCATTGCAACACATTTAATCCAGCAGTGAAAGAACACCTTATGACCAAAACAGGGCGCAGCACCACTACAGTCTGAGAAAAGGAATCATAAAATGGCTTAACCTGGAAAAGACCTCTGCCACAGGCAGAAATGCCTCTCAGATAGACTTGGTTGCCCAAGGCCTCATCCTATCTGACCTCCCTCTACAGAGGAGACGTCCACAACCTATTCCAGAGTTTCACTACCCTCAGACCAAAGAACTTCCTCCTAAGATCTGATCTAAGCATACTGTCTCTCAGCTTCAAACCATTCCCTCTTGTCCTATTGCTTGATACCCTTACAAGAAGTCCCTCTTCAAGTTTCCTGTAGGTTCCCTTCAGGTTTTGGAAGGTGCTACAAGGTCTGCCTGGAGTCTTCTCTTCTCCAGGCTGAACAACCCCAGCTCCCTCAGCTTATTCTCATAGTAAAGGTGCTTCAGCCTTTGGATCACCTTTTTGTGGCCCTGCTCTAGACTTGCTCTAAAAGAACATCACTGAAGTGTATCCTTTTGCTACAACCAGAGGCTTCTTGCCCATGATAACAACTGTATTGGTTCAAAAGCAGGTCATCCCAAAGAGTTGGCTTCAGTTCTTCCACTATCATACAACAGTAATAACCAAGTCAAAGCCTCAATACAAAGCAGTATGCAAAGTCTCAACTAAAGACAGCTTGACTATTTTATTCCCCTGTAAAGATGAGTGTGTAACATGAGTACATCCCCTAAGGATTACAGTTGAGAACATTCCTGGAAATGAACCTCCACTAGTACTGGAATGCTGTTCATTTTAGTATGGAAAATATGGCATGCTTCCCAGGGTAAGTCTTGATTTGAAAAGCATAGAAAGAAAAATCTTGTGACAGAATGTATGTTGTAGTTCATTAATTATGTTACTTTCAAGAGAATCACGGGACTAGGTGGAATGCCCATCCAGAAAAGAAATGAGTGGTCTTTCCTGTGGGTGCTACCAACTCACCAGAGAGATGGTTCCCATGTTCAGAATGGGTAGGCAAAATATAATAGGAGAACACTGGATACTCAATGTCAGGAAAAAAAGAAGTTAGAAAAAACACAGTGCTGAGTATGGAGCAGCCACAAGGATTCTCTGTGGTAAACTTAACACGGACTAAGGACATGACAGAGTTTGCTACAACTTAGGAAGCCACTAATTGAAACAAGTCTGTAAGCAAGGAGTTGTCTCTAAGCACACAGTAGGCAGGAGAACAGTTGTAGAGAAACTTCTTTGATTTATTACTTATTTGCTTTCCATCCTCTGTTCAAAACCTTAGGTTTTCTAGTTTTAGTTCTAATAGAACCTGTCATTTTAAATATGTAAAAAGCCTTTTGGAAGTGCTCTGTAAGGAGAAGGTCTATTTAAATCCACTTAAAAGATCCAGCTGACTCAGGGTCTCATTATGCAAGTGTATGATCGTATTACCAACAGTCAAAATTAAGTGAAACAGAACAGGAAAACCAATCAGCTTGTCATTTATTCGAACACAGAGGACACACATACAGTATCAGAACAATTATTTAAGTAAACAAGATCACTGTCAATCTCATGTACAGGTGGTATCTCCAAACACTAAACAATTCAGATTTGGGGGAACTAAGTGAGAATCTTACTTTGCTGTTTTCAAAAGAAACAAGCAAGTTATCTGCAGAACCCATCAGAAGCCTCGTTTCACAAGCGTGCATGACAAACTGCATTAACCTTCCGGAGATTATCCTAACTCTGTTTTATTCATAGAGAAAATAAAAGGCAAGGATCCCTTTGGGGACAGAAGAGAGAAATTTTGCCCTGCCCCAGGGTAGAAAGCATATTGCAAAGGTCTGCTGGTAATGTAGCGTAAAGCATATTGAAATGTCATTGAAAAAAGGTTGGCTGTTCAGATTTCTGGTATTGCTACAAGGCGTCAGAAAATGAGAAAAGATTCTTGCAACACTGTCACAATTTTGATGAAAGAGTTAATCTTTCTTACCTCCTGCTAGTTTTATAGACCAGTCTAAGTCAGGACAGGATTTTTCCAATTATGCATATTTCTTTCTGACAGTTGCCACCACCAAATTGAACATTTCCTTTCAATGCATTTCTTATTTTGTAGTATGCTCCATTTCAGTTGGCTATTCGGGCTAACTTCATCCTTTGGATAAACACCTAGGGTCCCTACTAATTAGGCTGTCTCCTGAAAGAAACATTTATCCCCACTGAATCTAGGGAATGCATTTCAGCGGAGCAGACCAAGATAAAAGTGTGACCTGATCATGCATTACAACTCAGCCTTGATATTGTCACTTACAGGTGCCACCAAACAGTACCTCAGGAACCATATTCAACTATAATACAGCCACCATGTGCCAGCTAATAATGGTAAGTGTCCCTGTGGGGGAAGTCTGGCTGGCATATATGGCCCTCTGTTCTTTTCAGAAGGGAATCACCAGTAACAATTACCCTCCTCTTTTTCTTTTGGGTACAAGGTCTGATGTGAGGGGGTAACTGATTTACTTTAGTCAGTGCCCCAGATGGTGTTACTTCTGCCTTCAAAGCCACCTCCCCTTCAACCTCTAGTGTCCTGTATCTGTTGTGCAAGGGCAACTGAGGGGGTGAGAGGGGCTGGAAGGGGTTTCCCTTGACCGTTCTGACAGGCACCTGCGTCCATTCCCCCTTGTTTCTTGGGTCACCTCCCTCTGCTAAGGAGATCTGCAGAGCCTGGTGCAATAAACCCAACTCCCTTTCACACTCCCTTATAGCTCTTAGTCTTTCCACTTCATCCTTCAGTTCAGCCACTAAATCAAGCAGACAATTGATCTGCTCACACCTAATGCAGGCATTGCCTCTGCCACCTTCAACATCGAGTGCCAGGCTCCAACAATCATTGCAGCCACTTGCCTGGATGCCTGCATGCTTAGATGTGGGCTCCATTTGGGTACCCACAGTTATACAAACCGCCTTTGACCAAGTTTTAAGTATGCCTCACATCCTTCAGGGAACTGATGGGTTTTGTTTGGGTGGGTTGTTTTTTGTTTTGTTTTTTCTCTGCATGTAGCAGAAGTTCTGTTCACAGTAATCTCAAGTTGTGATGCAGTCACAGTATATTTGCTACATAAATAATACTTGAAATCTAAAAACAGCTACAGGGTATAAAACTTAAACTGATCAAATCACTTGATTGTTGTGCTCTTGACTAGACAGTAGCTGTTTTGGTATTCAGTACAAATGTTTTCTACAGACATCCCAGAGCCAGAGCAACACTTCTTCGGCACTTGGAAAGCTAGTGAAGCTGAGTCTCCCATACCTACCATTCTGTTGGCAGAGGGATTATCTTCTTAATGTATGGGAAAACACAGAATACCAAAAGCTTATTTGCAGATGTGCATCAGAATATTTTCTAACACACACACTGGGGCAGAGAAGAGATAAGTCTTTTCCTGTTTACCTCTTGTTCCCATACAACAGTCATGAATGGAATGAAAAGACTCTGAAGTCACTTGGGCTATCAAACATGAAGACCTACTTGTGTCTGATAACTGAAAAAATACCTTCTAGATTTGCTAGATAAACACCTTAGAGGATGCATCAAACACAGCACATTTAGAGTACAGAATTATCTGCTGCAACACAGTCCATGTGATTTCAAGCAACAATAAAAGTGAAATAAGAAAATACTGCCATGAAAATGTTTGGCACAGATTGCAAACTAATATTAAACAAATGGATTTTTTTTTTTTAATCAAGCAATTTATTTGTCATATAAATAAATAGATGGTAACTTCTTTAAAAAGTAGGTCAGGACAAGAGAAGCCTTATCTTTTCATATTGGAATCAAACCAGTATGAGTGAATCCTTTGAACAAAATGGTACAGCTACAGGAAATCCCCTGAAACAATCATTTGTAACTGTTTTTCTCTGCACTTCATAAATAATGAATAGTTAAAAAGAAAAACAACTCACTGGTATCACATTTTTTTTGATGCATGAGTTATGCAAGCAGGCTTCAAAATCTGCTAAATAGGAGAAAAGTTGACATGGATAGCACTTTGGGTTTTAAGGAAGAAATTCAATTATTTTGACACTTTGCAGCCATTTCCCCCTCATAGCTGGATTTTTAAATCTTCTGACGAAAAAAAGGCATATCTTGCAAATTAGTGGAAGGGTTTACAAAACTGTTACAACACAAACCCATCACTCTATAAATCTGATATTTTCTTCTCCTAAGAAAGTATCTCCCTTATTTTTTTTTACAGTTTTCTACCCAGAACAGTTATTCACAGACTGCCAAGGTAATTTAATATGCTTCCATAAATAATTAGGACTGGCTTCACTTTAAGGAAAGACTTCAAAAGAGAAACTGTCTCACCCACATTATTTTTCACATTTGGGAATCAAATTTCCCTGAAAGTCTGTATTTTTTTCCATGGAAAATTTTACATGTCTGGGGAAACAAAGTCGTTATAAAGGGAATATAAAACTAATAGATATATTCACATTACACTTCATGTTCTTCAAGCAAGTAATTTGGATAATCTTTTGGTATCATTATGTTATAAGTATTGTAAGAGTGTCTATTTCTAAGAAGACACAAGATATTTTAAAGAATAGATGATGTTGAGGTATAAATGTTACAGTACAACAGCCAGCATAGAAATGGCTGGATGAGGCCTTGAGCAACCTGCTCTAGTGGGACGTGTCCCTGCCTATGGCAGGGTTGCAGCTGGATGATCCTTGATGTCACTTCCAACCTAAACCATTCTATGACTCTATGATAGAAGGTTAGTGCAGAAAGAAGGAAGGCTGCCAGGAATGTCTGCAGGAAGTGGTCACAGCACTAAGCCTCACACTGTTACTTCCTTCAAAAAACTAGAATCATGGACATAGCTTCCCCAAAGGCATAGTCAGACACATCTGAACGCCATTTGCTTAATCTCTGGAGCTGTCTGTGGACAAATCCTAGCCATGCTTTTCAGGTTAAAGGTTAAAATCTGATGAGCTCAGTTAACTAAGAGATGACTCAACATGTTGTATTAAAAAAAAAAAAAAAAAAAAACAAAAAACCCCAAACATTTAGAAAATTTGACCCAAAACAACTCTTTATATTCGTATCAATGTTTGTTAGCACTATCCATTATAGCTGCAAAACACAGGGCTGTCACTAGACCAAAACCTTACCAAATGCTAAAGCAGTCAGTACATTCAACCCCCAAAAAAATCAAGGCTATCAATATGGACTCATCTCAGTAATCTCCTACCAGATCCAGGACTACGAGCTCATCCTGAGTTTTAGATTTCCTACTCAGGAATTAAACATAGGTCCATGTAGCCTTGGATAGCTGTACTTCCTTTTTCACAAACCAACTGAAAACTTGACCACCACTCTCCAAATACACAAGGGATTAAGTCCTGTATGTGCTAAGCTGAAAATTTTCCAAGAACACAGGAGACTTGCCCACTATTTATTTCTTAGGTAGCTATAAATAACTGAAGGATGGCTATTGCTTTTTAGGCATATATTTGAAAATATAGAATTAAACAAGATTTACTGTAACTAAAACATAAATGCCATAGCATGTTAATATGGGAATAAATTGCTTCAAGTTTCCTCAGCAATAAAGCTATCAGAAAAGTTATTTTTATGCCTGCAACTGCCAAAACAAGTTCAAACAGTATTCTGCTCACTGTGAGTGCATCTTATTACCCTTTTCAGAAGCCAGATAATTAAGTGTTAATTGTGAGAGCAAGAAGTTACTTAACAGGTGTATTAAAAAAAAAGAGCAAAAACTGGAGAGAAGACAGAAGTAATGAAGGAGAGCAATCAGACTTTGGAGAGGAAAATGACAAAACCAGCTAACATGGAGAACTGGTAGGATACTGTATTACAGACTGGAAAAAAGGTTCTGAATTGACTGATCCTTGACCAGGCTCTATCCTGGGTATCTTTTAATGCAAATATTGAAATGTTGTGCAGACAAAACACTAAACTGTATTTTGATTTCCCATCCTCTTTCGCCTTTTTACCAGCAATGTTTTAGCTACTCTGCATATAAACAACGAAAAGCACTGCAAAACCAAAACAAAACCAGCCACTGGCAAAAGCAATAATCAAAGAAATGAGATGAGTAACTTTGAAAGCCCACTTCATTGTCATTTCCCTTATGATTTTTTTCTTTTTTACAGTATATTAAAATTACATTTCTGGATATATTACACCTTAAATCAGTCTGGCATGGTACACAGTGCACAGTAGAGTTCGGCCAGATGGGAAATAAAGATTTTTAGGAATAAGACAAATCAGAGGTGCTAGCTCATGTGAGATTTAGTTCCATATGATACATTTGGGTTAACTATCTTCTCACTACCAAGATCTATACCACTTTCCAGGATTTGCTGTCTTAACCTACTGCATTTTTCCTATATGAAATTTACTGATTCTCACTTCACTTGCATGAATGTAACATCATTAACTCCACTTGACACACCTCTGACTTATAACAACACTTAAATAACTTTAGAATCAATTCCATTATCTCCATCATTCAGGAAATGGAGAAGGCAGGTGAAGCCTACACTAATGAATAACCTCAGAGTTAAATGGACTTGTGTGATAAAAAGCATAATTTAAGTGTCAAAACAGCAAGTCTGCCCAGTTTTAGACTTAATCTTTGCATTTCTTCAGCTGTCAATTACATACACCTGATAGTAACAGAATCTGAATAGCAGCTCTGCTGGCAGCACGTCTTGCTACAAGGTCCATGTTCTTGCAAGCACAATGCAAGCATTCAAACAGGATTTCTTTAACCATGTAAACCAGTGAAATCTCTTCCTCCTGTTTTTATGTAGTTATGATACTACAAAACTGTTACACAATTCAAAGCTGTGTTACACCTTGAAGGATGCATTATCATTGTCACAGAATGACTACGTTTGGGAGGGACCTCTGGAAGTCGTCTGGTTCAAGCCACCTACTCAAGCAGGGCCACCTATACCTAGTTGCTCAGAGCAATGACCAGACAGCTTTCAATTATCTCCAAGGCAGGAAACTCCACAATTTCCCTGGGCAACCTATGCCAGCTCTCAGTCATCCTCACAGTGAGAGTGTTTACTGATGTTCAGGGAGAGCCTGATATGTTTCAGTTTGTGCCCACTGCCTCTGATTCTGTCACTGGACACCATAGTGAAGTGAGTCTTGCTCCATCTCTACAACCCTCCTTCAGATTTTTGCATGCATTGATCACATTCCTCTTGAGCCTGCTTTTCTGATTTCCAGATCTCTTCACCTACACTGACATGAGAGATACTGAAAACCTCAATCAACTGTGTGGCCCTTTGCTGGGCTCTCCCCAGTTGCACCATATCTCTCTTATACTGAGTAGCTCTGAATTCGACACAGTACTCCAGTTTTGGCCTCACTGGTGCTAAGCAGACAGGAAGGATAACCTCCCTTGATCTGCTGGTATTACACAGGATCACAGGATGTCAGGGATTGGAAGGGACCCAAAGAGATAGAGTTCAACCCCCCTGCCAGGGCAGGGCCATACAGTCTAGCTCAGGTCACACAGGAATGCATCAGACAGCCCTTGAAAGTCTGCAGAGAAGGAGACTCCACAACCTCTCCCGAGAGCCTGTTCCAGTGCTCCATGACCCTTACAGTAAAGACGCTCCCCTTCGTGTTGAGGTGGAACCTCCTGTTCTGCAGCTTACATCCACTGCTCCTCATCCTATCATAGGGAGCAAGTGAGAAGAGCCTGTTCCCTCCCTCCTGACACCCAGCCCTCAGATGTTTATAAACATTTATCAAATCCCCTCTCAGTCTTCTCTTTTCTGAACTAAAAAGCCCTGGGTCCCTCATCCTCTCCTCATAAGGCACATGTTGCAGTCCCCTAAGCATCCTTGTAGCTCACCATTGAACACTCTCCAGCAGATCCCTGTCCCTCTTGAACTGGGGAGCCCAAAACTCAACACAGTTCTCAAGATGGGGTCTCACCAGGGCAGAGTAAACAGGGAGGACAGCAGATCCCTGTCCCTCTTGAACTGGGGAGCCCAAAACTCAACACAGTTCTCAAGATGGGGTCTCACCAGGGCAGAGTAAACAGGGAGGAGAACCTCCTTTGATTATTTGATCCTTGCTAAAGTGTAAGATCATACTGCAGGCTTGCTCACATTTGACACATTTCCAAGATAATTTTTAGCTCTATGGCCACATTTCCTAAAGTCACATCAATCTGAGCTGTGGAAGTTATTTAAAACATCTGAAATCTCCTGTCATCACAGTCACCCAGCCCAGAGTCACAGCCACATAGACAGCAGAAGTAGTAAGCATTTTTTCATAAGCCTTATTTCCCCCAAAAGCTGTGTTGTGTTCAGAGCAAAACAAAACCATTAACACAAATCCCCACAAACCCAAAGGTTTTTCTGTCACATAAAAATAACAGCACATCAGGAAACAAATTACATATCAGATGGGAGAGCTGGCTGCACAAGCATGTAAAAAAATATTCTTTAAAAACTGAGATTCAATTTTGCCACTTTAGACAAACACTATCCAGTTGCATTTTCTAAAGATAATGATATTATCCCCGGAGAGAGTAGTTCAAGGTTGACACTGATATATTAAATAACTCTGGAGTGTGTTAGAAGCTGCCGAGTGCAAAGACTCCTGCTGTCTTTTAGTTACACAGCTCTCATCACTGGGGTGGAAAGCTTCTCTGTTTTCATTATGATTAATGCAGAAAAAACTTGTTCCCTTGCATCTTTTACTAAGTATATGTCAATGGCCTAGTATGAAAGTCAAAAGCTGAAAAAAAACCCACAACACAAAGTCAGATATTTGTCCTGTTCAAGCAGAGAATCAGAAGAGTGAGTCAACACACATTTCATCAAGAAAAAACAACAATTGAACGGATTCTACAATCTTGCCCAGATTGTCTCTTGAAGTTTCTACTGAACTCAGTTCAAACATCTCATGTGCTTCTCACAAGCAACGCAGTGCTGCCAACAAAACTGTACTGAACTTCATTTTGCTTTTATGATGCGCTTCAGATATACCACAGACTGCATGGTTTAGCACACTTATGAGTGTGTATGCGAGCCCAGCAGTTCATGTCTGAGTTCCCCATTAGTTCATATGAGTGCCCTATTAACGTTGGTGTGTTTAATGAGTGCATGCATAGGTGCCTAGCTAATTCATGCATGTACCAGATCAATTCACACACAGGGCCCTACTCTATTAGCATGTGTGTTGGCCATCCATCATAGGACTTGTAGGCCATCCATTGTGGCCAGTCACAGCTCTGATAACAGTGTAAGCAAGTCACCATGTACCAGAACTTCAGCTAGTCAGAAAAGCACAGAGCATCTCAGCTCAGAGGTACTCAGAAAGAGCATCAGCTGCTAGGCAAGGAGTCATGTGATGGGAAGCACGCTGGGAAACTCTTGAGGAGGAGAAAACTGCTGAAGAGACATGCAGCTGGAGCTAGACGAGTGGGACACCTCTGCTAAGTTTTTCCAGTTTTAAAAACTCATTACCCCAAATGACACAGAACAGCTGCAGCCTCCGGGTCTCCTGCGTCTTGGCTATTTCCTTTACCATGCTGTCTCTTACTCTAGCTTGCTCTCTATCATACAGACCAGTCTTCCTAGTGGAAAATAAAACGAAGTATTTCACTATACTTCTACCATCTTCAGCTGCCATCAATGGTCGACCAGATAGAATATGGATCAAGATAGCTAAAAAGAGTGGTCAGAAACTTTAGCTTTTAGTAGACAGTCAATTTTACACTTTTTGAAGGCAAATAATGCAGATGTCATGCTTTAGATCAATGCTTGATAGGAATAAATTAAAACAAAATGCTCTAGTAGAATATCACAAAGTTAGGAACTGGAAGGGACCTTGAAAAATCATCTAGTCCAACCCCCCTGCCAGAGCAGGATCACCTACACCAGACCACATGGGAATGCATCCAGGCAGGTCTTGAATATTTACCAATATCAATTAGAATTTTTTTTTTTGCACTCCTACCTCTATAGCAGCATCAGGCAAAAAGTTAGTTCTAGTAAATGTCAGCTATGTCAAAGCCAGAATGGCACTTACACAGCAAGCCCACTCAAACACACAGACCTAAATACGTACACAGACTTACTTAGCTGCTTTCAGTTGTTTTTGACAAAGCATACTCACAATGTAACAGATGCATTAGTCACTGTAATTCAAAATTTCAGTCCACAACCTGAAGAGGTCTTTGGTGCTTCTTTTACAAAGTTGCCAAAAGAAAAACTTCAGAGCACTACCAGCTCAGTGTTTCAGAAAAGCAATTATGCCACATGCAGTGATGGCAAGCATGCTGCAGTCCCATATTTCAAGGCATGATTAACTCTGCAATATGCTATCAAATACTTAGCCACTGGTTGTCCATGCATTTCCTATTTGGAGATCTCTAGTGTGCTAATTAGTTCAGAACGTAGCTGCCAAAATAAGATGACATAGAAGAGACTAATGCATCACAAATATCCCACCTGAGTAAAATAAGAAAACATCTGTTGAAGAGCTTCAAACATTCGTTTGCTCATAGTAAGAAGGGAAAAAAAAGTAAAGTAAAATGGTTAAAAAGCAGGGAATAAATGTCCATTTCTTCCTCTTTCAAAGACAGCTGGATGAATGTGTCCTGATAGATGATTGTTTTGTCCTACACAGCAGGTCCAAATACGGGTTTATTTGTATAGGGGAGCATACAAACCAAGGCAATGGGTACAAGCTGGAGTACAGAAGGTTCCATGTAAACATAAGGAAAAACTTTTTCACTGTGATGGTGATGAAACACTGGAACAGGCTGCCCAAAGAGGTTGTGAAGTCTCATTCTCTGCAGACATTCAAAATCTGCCTGGATGTGTTTGGGTGTGACATACTCTAGATGATCCTGCTATGGCAGGGCGTTAGATGTGATCCTTCAAGGTCACTTCCAACCACTAACATTCTGTGAAATGAAATCTATAAAATGCCAGTCTACTCCAGACAAGCTCTATTCATACATACTTCCAGCTCTCAGTTCTTCCTCAAACCTAGAAAAGGCAGTAAATCTTTCTGCTACGCACTCAGTACGGATTAGAAGTAACTTTTGATAAACTTTAACTGTATTTTCAGAGCAGTAACTTCATTGTCCTCCCAAATGTCAACTGTATCTTTTCACAACACAATCAGGGGAAAAGTCACTATTTTAAAAGGGTAATAAAAAATAAAGTGAAAACCCAGAAGACATACTACAGCTCTATTGTATAATGATTCAAAATCAAGCAGTATCAGGGTCACACTGCATACTGGCTCCTCCCAAGATCCTAAATATATGAAGGAATGTCCTGTGAACGTATGTTGTGCACATCATTCATTAAATTGCTCTGATTGAGTTTGATCTTTTTTCTGGGTAGACTTGAAGTTTGGTTTTAAATAATGTTATCATCTATTATTTTTTTCCTATCACTATTGGTATGTAGGCCAGATGACAGGCAACTCTGCTATTTTCCCCATTCCCTCTATTTACATTAGAATATTGACTAACAGAAAGTCAAAACAGTTTCTCTTCACCAAAATTCATTGCTGTCATTTCAAAATACTTTGATGCATTTGAGATATATTGGTGTGAGACATGCCAGCAGATTGTTGGGTAGGTTCTTTAACTTAATGGAAATATGATAGTTCACAGAATAATTGTGAAGTCATTAAGGATCACTGAATCCATTTACTGAGAAGAAATAAGGAAATAATTTGACTTTCTCAAAGTTTTTAAAAGAATCATACTGGCATAGAAATGATTACAGCAACAGTTTAGAAGCAAAGGGATTTCTAACAAATGCAGTGCTTTGCTGAGTTTAGGTTACTAATGGTTACAACTACTTGCAAAGACGTGCACACTACCTTCTCAGAGATAAGGAAAATATGGCACAGGGAAAAAAAAACGAAAACAAACGAAAACAAACCAAGGGTTAATAATGCTCTTCTATCTGAAAGCAAATTTATTGCTAGCAACAGCTAGTTACAAAATTGTCATGACACAGATGGAGCTCCTTGGCTGACAAAGTTAAACAGAACAGTCCCAAAAGAAATAAAGGGGAATTTTTCTGACAAGGATATGCCTGCAGTGAACAAATCTAAGAGGAATTATAAACCCACAAGGAACAATGCTTGCACAAAAGGTGCTGCTGCTTAGTGTTTTGCACTACAGGCAGGCTCTGACAAAGGCACTAAGAGACTAATTTGCTTCCCCCCAATGACATTTCTCACGCATCTAAATACAGGCTGGTGCAAAATACCTTCATGAATCCAAGTCAGAACTACAACACAGTGCCCCACATGGACTCTGGCAAATCTGGGACCACAAGACACTCTTGTTGAACCAGAAAGGATGCGTGAAAATTGGACCTGTGTGGCAGTCTCAGTGTTGAAGGTCTAACGACCTCATTTAGTCAGAAAGGAGATTATCAAGATACTTATTACATTATCCTGGCTAAAGAAACAACAGATCTTGTGACATTTCTAAGAGTTTGTAAGGCTTGGGTCAGTCACAGGGAGCAACTATGCCTCATTATGCTTTTGAGACCACCTTTGAAATTCACACATATGGTACCACAGGCTTGTGATGACTCTTGTCATGCGTGGCAATAATTCTTTTAACAAACAAGCAAACTCTATAGGCCAGAGACTATTTTCCCATAATGTTTTTCATGTACTGTTTACTTATGTACATATGTATTTTATGAGTTGCAATGCTATTAGAGGATCCAACAATCATTTGTAGTGTCTACAGCATAATTGAATACAGTTTTATTATCCCACTGAGTAGGTATAAATATTTAATTCTTAAGTACCACATGACAGTGGAAATTGTTTCAGCCAATAAATCTTTCTGTTATTCTACTTTTGCAATATGTGGAGATGCTACTGCTTGTACAACACACTCAGATACTTCAACTATTTGGCAAGTCATTATTTAAAACTCTGCCTCTTCTTCCTATATATAATAGCAACCAAAAATGGGGGGGTTGGTAAGTTTTGTCCTTTGCCAATGAACCCAAGCAAACTTAAATTAGCTCTAAGAGAAGAGAAAGAAGGAAAAAACAAACAGCAGCCATCACATATCAGTTTAGCCCTGGTATTTCCAGGAGTCTTCTGCCTTCAATTTCACAGCTAACACTCAACAAAAGCATCACAGAATTGCTTTGCTTGTAAAAGACCCCTGAGATCATCAAGTCCAACCATTAACCCAGCACGACCAAGACACCGCTAAACCATGTTCCTCATAGCCACAGCCTTGAAGCCCTCTCTAGGGACAGAGAGTCTACCACTGCCCTGGCAGCCTGGACCAGGCCTTGACAAATGTTTTTGGGAAGAACTTTTTTCCTCATGTCCAACTGAACCCTTCCCTAGTGCAACTTCAGGCCACTTACCCTTGTCATATTACTTTTCCCTTCAGAGAAGAGATCGGCATCTACCTCATTTTCTTCCAGGGAGTTGTAAAAAGTACATCAGTATTCCCCTTATTTCTGGGGACAGAAACCCCACCTGGCCTGCAAAATTGAGAGTATGTATGTGTAACTGCTGGCTGTTAACTAGAAGGTGGGGAGTAGGACAAGCAAACACTTTCTCTCAACCCCATGCATTTAGGAAAGCTTCAATTACAGAACAGTAAACCTCAATCAACTTGAGTTTCAGAACACTAACAGAGATTTCCATACACTGAACACAGTACTACTTATTTGTTGGTGCTTCGAGACAAAGGGTAATTTGGCAGCAACGGTTTTGTTACTCAAAGAAACAAAAAAGCTGCCACAAGGGATCCTGAGGCTGTTTTTGACTGCAGTAAGAAAGCAACATCCAGTCTCAGGTGAGCATTTCCCTTCATACAAAAACAGTGCCTTGAGAACAGGAGAGATGGGGATTTTGGTTTTAAGAAATTAAATATTCTGTACATAAAGAAATGGAAGCCAGAGATTTTCCTCTTGGTTGGTCAAAGCAAAAAATCACACCTTCAATAAACATAGGATTCCTAATTTTAGTGAAATCCCACAATTGCAGGAAGTTTCATAAAGTTCTATTAATTTCAGTCTTTATATAAACTGGAGAAATTCACCACGACTTTTGATGTGCTAACAATCAGATTTCCTCTGCCAGTAGGGGGTATCCAGAGAGACTTAGTCCCTACTGTTATTCTTTATACAGCAAAATATTGTTCTGTTGAACTAGGGAATACGAAAACTGGGAGTTCTAGGTAGAGCCCAATCTAGATGAAACTTCTCAGAAAACTAACAACTCTAATTTGTTTATGTTCAAACTCAATATAGAAAGACAATAAGCACTCTTATGATTCAGCTCAGCATTTCACAGCAGTACTTACAGTGTGCTTTCCTGACTCATAGGTGAGGAGCTGTTTGCTTTGGTTTTGTTGCTGCTTTTTGGGTTGCTAAGTTCAATTCTGGAGATTTGTGTGTTATTATTTACCTTTTGAATACAGTAAGCAAGTATAATGAACTTACAACACAAAAGGAGGCAGGATGCTACAAGTCACAAATCACCATTAAACTAACTATTCTTAGGATTCTCATTTGAAGAAAATGACAAATCTACATCCCTGATACTTAAATAGCTGAAAATAAAAGATTCTGAAGTCCAACATTTTACTTTACGTTATAAGAAACATATCATTAGAGACAAAAACTCAGTCAAACAGAGCTGCTGACAGTATAAACTTTTCTCCAGTGGAACGGATGCCAGAACTATTCTGCCTATCAGTTACCTAATGCTGAAAGGTTCCCTGCAGCTCATGGTAGGTCTTTATTACCCACACTGGTAACGGAACATCCAAAGCACTTCAGTTAGAGATGGTACAGAACGGATCTGATCCAAATTAGATTTCTATTTAGTTGGTTTCTGTTTGTGATGAACCTTAAGACTGCAGAACACAGGACTTCTTGAAAAGATTAGCCTTCATGAGTTCAGCTATAGCGGAGAGACTCATACAAGCCATCTTTATTTTGGACAGAGAACTTCATTTCAAAATGCTGTCAACATAACCACACTTTCATGGACAGTATCTATTCTATATTTGCTCTGCAAAAGAAAACTTTTGTTGTACTTCAGTATGTAAAAAAGAGCTTAGTAGTAATTGTGTTAGAGCAATTATTAATGTGAGTATAAGAGACAAAGGAGACAAAGGAACCAGACTTCCATCTAATTTGCTACACGCTAAAACAGCTATCACTTTGGTGAATTAAAGCACTGAAGCATCAATTTGTACCACCAGGAAGTTGGCCAAAGCTGTTTTCATCATTTCATAAAAGCTAAATGGCAATATCCAGTGCTTTAGATGATGCTAGCCACTTCAGAAAGTTCCTTTTATACCAGACATTTTCCTTTAAAATAAATGTTCTATATAAATGGTCACTTTGTAGCAGCTGACTAGTTGCACATTAACTCTTTTACTGTTGCCAAGACAACAAGCTGTAATAATCAGAGGGAACTCCAAGTTCATATTTGATCTAGGGATATGATCATGAAAAACCTTATGTCAACAGGCCATGATAGCTTTTAACCTGTACTGCTCTTCATTTTCATCATCCCTGGAACATTGCTCATCTCAGTAGGTATGTAAAACACACATGAAATTATGTCCTACAACAGAATTCTTTCTGCTTACTCCAATATTTATTACAGAGCTTTCTTCTTAAAGCTCAACATAATTTTATGAAAAATCGAGACAGATTCTAGGCTTCATGCATTTTTATTCCCATTCTCACTCCACATTTGTATATTATAGATAGTTATAAGCAACTCATTTCCTTTCTCTCTCTTTTCAAGAGTTGTTGATATTTCTAAAAATCCTCATTGTAAATAAAGGCTTTGATTCTAAAAAATATTCCCAAACCTTTCTAATTCTTACATACCAAAGAACACCAGCATCCTCAAAGCCAGTGATAAAGCATCACAGTTTGGTCAGCATCTTTGGAGAGTCTTAACATTTTTAGGTCCGAGGTCACTAACAGTGCCTTGGAGACCAAATCAAGAGGAAGAAAAAGATTACTCATCTAATAGGAAACACATGCACGTACACATAGTTCTGCCCAGTTGTTCTGAGTGTTCTCAAACTAACCTTTACGAACCTTTAAATATTTTTTCAAAGCCAAAATCGACCTGAAAAGAGCTGTGAAATCTCCAGGCAATTTTCTTTTTGTTCTCCTTTTTCTGTTTTATGTATATATATAAACCTTTTTTTCCCCCACCACCTTGTCAAAATGAGCATCTCACTTGTTACATTTATTGCCCAGCATTTGGAATGGGCAGCAGTAAGGGACATCTGTGGCAAACATCTAACACTTAGACCGGATCAAGTGAATCAGATGCATGGAAATCACTTTGACACTTTTTCCACATGTGCTTAAAATAACTTTAAGATGAAGATTAAAACTGCTGCATATATAACTGGAACAAGTCTGTGAGCCTTCTGATGCCTACATGTCACTGCTCACAGTAGTAACTGATAGTTTACTCATTTTAGAGGCTCCCCTGTGATCTTCCCAAGAAGGCAAGAAAGGAGGAGTCCAATGAGAACATCCACCTTATTCCCAAGTGCCTGGCTTTGTATGTAGTTTAAGAAGTAAGGGTAAAATTCTTATCCTGATACATACAACTGCCAACAGATTTCTTTGGCACCACTCCTTATCCTCCCTTAGCTAAGTTGTTTTTGTTTGGGTTTCTTTTTTTTTTTTTTTGCTATATATCCCCTTTGAACTTACATTAGATGGTTCAATTGTTAACACAAACTAATTCTTTAGTACAGGTGTAGAAATATCCTCACCCTATACTCCAGTTTCCAGACATTTTCTGCATTCCAGGCCTAGCCAACAACACACTCCAAGAGACAAGTTTGATCTTGGACGCTAGTGCAACAAAAGGATGAACGACAAACTGTCCAGCAATATGCAGCATGTACCAGGAAATGGAAGTGGAGCAGAGTTAATACCCCAAAAGCTCAGCAGATCACACAGGGACCCTCCTAAATCTACAATTGATGTCAGCCTGGCTGCTTCTGCCTTTCCCGTGACATGAATATGTTTTAAGGCACAGCCACTGAGATGTTGATATGCCAGTATAGTTAAAATTTGAAAAACAGTTCTTCAATTCACTGAGGAATAAGATTACTTCTTTCTTAATCTCATCAGACTTATAGTAACTTGATGAAGGAAATCTTAATAAGATCAAGAAGCAAGTGAAGATGACCACAAAGTCTTTTTCAGACTTCTGAATATTCAGACATCAATATGATGTCTTGCTTGTTGTTTTCTCCCCCCAGGAGAAAAACATATGCACTGCCACTCTTTTCAAGTCACAATACAAAACAATCTTGCCTGTTTAAAGGTGTTTGCATTTCTACAAGCCTAAGTGGCAATCATGTCCTAAGTGATAGTCCAATGCAAAGACAAAGACAGCCATGACAAAATGCTAGTTTTGACCAAAACAGAGTATGGTGTGGGTGACAGCAGCACAAAACTTTTATGTATTTGTGTCTACTTCTTCCTGTAATAATTAGGATTAAAAAAATAAATAGTTTGTTCACATTAGACAGGGATTTGCCAGAAAATAATTTACTTGTTTACAAGGTGAAATGAAACAGTAAGATATTGTCTACACTTTACACCAGGGATAAGCAGCAAAAATGGAAACTGTGTGGAGACAAAATTGTTTCATGAGGAAGCGAAATTGAACAGAAATTTGAAAATAACCATTATCTGAAAACAGAAAAGGAAGTCTAATGAAATATTATACAATTGAATTTCAGTCTTTCAAATCTACCCCAAAAAGTAGATTGATTCCCATTTATAAGTTGAATTTCCTGTAACCATAAAAAAGATGTCAAAATATATTACAACTGATGTCTGCCTCTTATTGTACATTGCATCCTAACACTCAGCTTTATGTGTTTGTTGGCAGTACAGCAGAACAGTACCTGCCCATCTCTGTGTGTATGCATGCAACTGACAAAGTAATTGGTGCCCAATACTTGCAAGAAGCATGAGCCTGGAATAGCAGAGTCCCTGTCTCCATCCTGAAACTATGTAACAGGCAGAAAGGTAGAAGACCTAGGCTTCATTTGTATTTCAGCCATGACAGAGAACCAAGAATTTCAGTGTAATTTAACGATGCAGACCTGCAAATGGGATACCATCTAAAAATCAACCAACCAGTGAGACCCAAACAGCCAATACGTGCTAACATCTACCAAGTTCAATTCTGAAAGTATCAATACATATGCGTGATGAATGAACCCCAATCGAATCTGTGAGACTCTTCAGCTAGAATGAAACATTCAGTGCAGTGCTTCTTCCTTATCGCTATTCCATTCTGCCTTGCTTAGGTCACACTTTTCCCCCTAGCCCTGAAGTCTCACACAGCAATGTTGTACTTTCACTAGTAGCATTATAAAGAAAAGGAACCTCTGTTTTCAACATTACAGACAGCATATTTAGTCAACAAGTGACATCCCCAATAATGGAACCATCTAACACTGATTTAAGAATTATTTTGAAAGCTGTTGTCTAGCTACAAAAGTCTTCCTTATAACATTCAACACTCGAAAAACGAACTCAGTGATAATTTATCAAGCAATTATTATCTTGACAACATTACATCATGAAGTATTTTGTGGTCTTGATTGTGCACACTTTTCAGGGTGTCCTGGAGTCCCATACGCCCCCAAATTCCTCTCCCTCTGTGGTTTGAATGGGAGAGGAAAAGGCGCAAAAAGACCTGTTCCCCCCCGGCCCTGCAGGCGTGAAAGGGAGGAGCAAGGGACCCTTTCAGCACAAGGGGTGCCCCGTGCCAGGCCCGCGTTGGACTCGGCTGGGGATTGGCTGTGTGTTCTTTGCGCCTAGGAAGTGCTAACTCAGTTATTTGTCCAGGATGGGTATAAATATTGGGGGGACTTCCCGCCTTGGGGTGTTCCTGCCTTGGAGCTCTCCCACCGCCTGGATAGCTTCTGCACAAGGTGCCCCTGGCACTCCGAAAGACAAGCTCTGAAGGACTGCTTCACCTTAAGCACCTCCTTTATTGTGCTAGTTTGTGCAGCTTGATAGCTCTCAATGATCCTCAAATGCTTCTAAAAGACCCGAAAGACAAGCATTTGCACCACCCTTCCATTCAAGCCAGCGTGGTCCTTCCGTGAGTAGTTTTGGCTCAGCCCTATCTTGATAGTGGGGGCACTCCATATTTAATAGCTCAAGCCTTTTCCAACTTCTGACTTCTAAAATAGTCAAGTCTACCTGTGGCATCTTCTCAACCAACTAAGAACCTGCTAATTAAAATTAAATTAATTTCTGTATCTAGTTTTGGGGGCAGGTTTCCGGGGAAATAAAACAACTCTGTTTTTTTATATAAATTCCTGACTTGGCCACATTAATTCCCTGCCTCCATAACACAGGCATCAGTAGAAAAGCAGGTTTTTGTAATTTGAAAGGAAAGAAAAAAATATATATATATATATTTTTTTCTTACACAAATGCTATAAAACCCAAGATGCATCTTAGGGAGTTCAATTAGCAATATATAGTCTTTTGGCACACGCACAACACTGATTTTTACTTTAAGGTTTTATGTCAACTTAAATGTAAATAAAAAACTAGATTTTGTCTAAAAAAAACACCCCCCAAGAAAACCCCAAGAGTAAAGCCAGACAACCTGAAATAATCAAGAACTTCAAAATGACTTCAAGCAATCTTTCTTTCCCCCTCATTTCTCAACAGCTGAATAAATCTAAAAATCTAATAGTGTGAGATGCTAACAGCTATAAACTGTCCAGAAGTTGAGAGTTTGGTTAATTTAGATGTAGAACCACACACTATATATAATGATTTCAATAAGGTCATATTAAATATTTCAAAAGCTCCCTAATTAACCATTGCTTATATCCAGGTCTGCAGTTCAAGACAGATTTAATCAGTTAAAAATAAAATAGTCATAATATATTTGAAGTGTGTTACCAAGGTGAATTAGCCAAAAGGATTAAGTTAAGTTCATTCCCTGGGCATACCTTTTTTGCTTAACTATGATGCATTGCAAAGCAGAATCCAGGTATAAAATCTCATTTAGGACTATCTGGCAATTTCTTAGGTCAGAAAATACCACCACATGACCCAGTCTGATCTCTCATATACCAAATACAAGCAGATAAGTTTACTTTTTAAATTATTCTTTTACTGCACCATCAAATCCTCACCAGCCTCTTTCTGCCTCCAGAAGCTATGCAGACTGGACTGTGACAGCAAGCAGATTTATGCTAGGTTCTGTCACTGACCACAGTATTTGCTCGATCAACTTCACTACCAACACATACTGCTAAATATCCTGGGTAGTCACTCCTCAGATTGATAAAAGAGAGCACAGCAGGTTTGCAAGAAAGTCACTATCTGAGTGTAAATGACAGAATACTAGCAGGAAAGTACTACTGAAGTAATCTAAACACTAAAGGAACTTACAGACTAGCAAGGAGAAATTCTGTGCAATGGGGAAAAAAAAAAAAACAGATAAGAGAGAGTCAGAATTTCTGAAGGATCACATTTAAATGAACAGAATTTATCTGTATGCTCAATTTCAGCATAGACAATTTTCTTTCATTCCTGCCTCTGAAATGTCATAAAATATTGGGGGGAGGGTTGTATTTTGTTCATTTGTTTGCTTTCCCCAAGGAACGTGCACGTAAAATTTTCATGCAAAAATTTATCAGATTGTTTGCTGTGGCCTTCAAGCAGGCAGATGAGGCAAGGAAACCACTCCAGTGCTGTACTTCAGTACTGAAAAGCAAGGCTCCCACATCACAAAGGAGTAGGAATTCAGGAGGATTTTTTTTTCCAGTTTGATAGTGCTGTTTAGCCCCAAGAATTATTATTTTTAAAACAAAGCCATTCATATAGTGTTGCAGAAGTAAAGTTATGGACTGTATTTGAACTCCTGTCATCCTTTGAGAGTATTGCTTGTACAAAACAGAGGAAAGACTGCATTTTGTGGGTTTGGGTTTTTGGTTTTTTTTCTAATAAGGTGGAAAACGCAGAAACTTTCAGTTAGTGCTGTAAATATTGTGGGGAAAATGCAGTTTAGAGAATTATTTATAGCAAAGTTTAGATTACGGCTGCAAGCCGTTTTCAGAAGCTGTCCTTATCTATATATCACACTTAGATGCTAGATATTTATGAAGGCAATTTAGAGTGCCTCAAATAATAACACTAAGTGAAGATTCTACACTGATAGAAGTACACCCTTTAACTAACCGCATTTGTCACAAGAATAACAGCGATTTAACATAATCAGCTTTAAATTACAGTGTTCCACAGTACATGTAGATAAACCAGGACCATTAATTCAGATTTTGCAAAGTACCAGACACTTGCATGTAGTAAAAAGGGGAGGGGGGGAAGATTTTTTTTTTAAAGGGTCTAAAGAGATATCAAAACTGTGTTTCCTCAATTTAGCAATATAAAACTATACAGTTCAAAATACTTCTGCACAGATCTGAAACGAATCTTTAATACAAACAGCAAAATGCTCATCTCTGCAGTAATCATGTGGTTGATGGATACTGCAGCTACTCCTATCAATTACTTCATTAATAAGGGTTCCTATAAGCCTGTTCTGTTAATTGAAAACTACCAAGTAATATATTGGTGACTTTCTTCCTTTAGCTGTACATCATTTATAAACTAAAATATATTATTATGAAAACCTTAAACTATAAAAAGAAGCGAACATTTACTTCAGTTTTGAAATCTCAGTCAACACAGGCACAGAGTATCCAGAAAGTAATTCAAGAGGGGTGGGGAGAAGGAAGGTAGTATCTACTCTCTGCACTTTATGACCAATAGGCTGAGAGCTATAGCTATGACTTCAAGAAGATAAGCTTTACTGACAAATCTGTGGAAATAGTTTGCTTACCAGAACTCACTGGGATCATTTTCTGCCTATCCTAGCAAGAATTATTAGATGGTGTGCTAAAGATTCAGAGCTGTAACAGCCTCTGAAGATGGTGTGTATTCTCCTACACACCTGATGAGCTGACAAAGCACAGTTCAATCAGCCTTCTTCAGAAGGCTAACCCTGAGGCTAGCAGAACAATCTCCTCATCTTTTGTGCCCGTAAGTATTTTGCAAACCACAAAACTGAACTTAAAGCACTATGATTTACCTTAAGTCCTTCATTTCACATGCATTTTTAGACTGTGCAAGTAGCAGTAGCATTCAGCAGCACTTGTTTTGATGCCCAGTTTAAGAATTAAACAAGCAAAAAGCAAAACCAGAAAAAAAAACAAGCCAAAACAACTATTAAAATGAGGGAAATAATTGACCACTACCATTTAGGTTCAAAAGCATAAATAATATTATCTACATGGCAAAGAGGTTCTAGAAAATTTGCTGGTCATGCAGCAATATATAGCACCTGTACTTCAATATACAGACTAGTCCTTGCCAAGTGCAACAGAGTGAGAATTAATTCAGTTAAAGATCCTAAAATTAATCCTAAGAACTCTGAGACCACAGACAGATCTGCACAGGTTACTGCCTCCAGTCAGGGAAATCCTGACATTCTTTCACACAAAACTGCAAACTGCAAAGGCACTTTAGGCTAAGAAAACCATCTTAGTAAAACATTGCATGCTCCAAGACATTGTCATTTCCTCCCCAAAATAAGAATTACCCCACTAAAAGAACACCTCATGCTTAACAGCACATAGCCCGTGCTTCCACGTGGCTTAGAAAGAAAGAGAGCTTTGTACCAGTCAGAACAAAAACAGGTGACATACCTAGGACAGATGACCAACTGCATCTCCAACAATCATTTCTTCTGTTCAGATGATATTTCAAAACAACATTCACTAATTCATACTTCACCACCGGAGACTCTCCCTAGTTACAGCCTAATTTGTATTTTCTTAAATTCAGCCTGCACTACAGCCGAGTCTGGTCAGACCTTCTTTGAGAGCTGGAGCGTCTGAAACCGGTTTTGTGCTCCCTGACTCAACTTCCAGCTGTCCTCAATTACTCTGAGAACTCCTGTGCTCTTGTTTTTTAATCTATTCTAATTATGACTTTAAATGACCTTACGATTTCCACCTGGCAACTCAGATGACTTAGAATTAAAATAATGGCCCCTACTTGAGACCAGGTGTGGCTGGTCAAATGCTCACTAGTGGCTAATTAAAAGCACTTGCTTTAAAACATTCTTACGTGGTTAGCTGAGAGGCATGTGTATCTTTTAGAGGATATGAAAAAAAACAGAAATACCCAGACACACAGCAAACATTCACCTTTTTCTCTTATTTTGAAGCAGCTACTCCTACGAATCTGCAGTCAGAAATTCAATACTGCCCATTAATTTTGCTTTCACATTATCTGAAAACATCCTAGATTCTTACCATTCTTGATATATTTTGTTAATATATTAAGGATCAATATTCAAAATTACTGAGAGCACCACAAGATCTTTCTGCTTACACATTTTCAAACGTTCAATCTTTTATGTGGACAGTGAAATGCACCTTTGTGGAACATATGAAATCTTCAAAACTACCCTACTGGATATGTAGCTTTCTAATATCAAACCATAGAAAAGATATTTCTTTTAGTTTTCAGAAGCCGTCACTGAACTAATGGCCTTGTTCTTTCTACCTTAACTAAACTAGCATCATTTGCTAAAAGAGCAGCCAGTGACTAAAAATTCCAACCATCCATATTTAATAAGACACTATAGCAGAAATATGGTGTGCTTTCTGTACTTCTATAGGAAAGCAATATTCATTATTTTACACATTATTCCTTGATAAATATTTCAGAAACTTGAAGTGGGAAAAAAATTAGAATAGCATATACTGTGCTTTTGATAGTTTAAAAGCACTTTTGTTTTCTGATCTATGATGAACCCTTCTGTTGTTTCCATTTCTGATGCATTTTAATGCCATTATGGGTTTGAAATTCATCTTTTGGTCAGTCTGAGAGGATGAAGATATTTGATGTTTTGTCAGTGTGCACAAACAAGTTACAAGTCATCTTCCATTAGCATGTACAGAGAGCTGACTCTCTTTTATTATTATTGTGCCAATATTTCAGATATCTCCACATAAATATGACAATTTATTGAATGGTAGCAAGAAAAATTTGTTGTGCGTGCCCACCAGTTCCCCTGTCTGAAAATCAAGGAACCTGACTGCTGGGCTGTCACTATTCTCACTTGCATGTGGTAATGTTAAAAGCAAAGAGCTATTTGAGAAACAAACAAAACCACATTATCTCTCCAGTGCTGTGTTTTTTTTCAATTGACTTGTGTAGTTGTGTGAATATCCTTAAATTAATCATAACACAGAGTGGGTTGAATCAGTGCAGCTGCTCTTCAGATGTAACTGTAAGTTAAGATAGAGACAAACTGCACTGTGGATCCCAGCTGTGTGGGCAGGGATCCACATGTCCTCTTTGAGGTATATGGCCCAGGAACTATGTATGGATACAATGGGAATATGTCATCACTGTGTGCAAACAGGACAGCCAGAAGTGTCTGAGAGGGTCTTGGCCCAAAAACCAGCATCACTAAAGAGGAACTCAATGATTATGACGCTAGGTTACAGCCCCCATCTACCATATAAAGTATAACCCAGGGATTAACAGAAGATTTTTTAGAAACAATGGAGTCCAGCTGAAAAGAGGCATGTGAGAAACACTCAGCTGCTGCGCTGACAGTGCAGGCTGCAGCTGGCACAAGCTGCACTGCAGGGGTACACAGCTGAGCTGGGGTGGCACCTTACCATGGCATGTGGGTCACGGGGGTGTAGGAAGCAGCAAGGCTTCTGAGCAAGCCAGAGCTCAAACACATCCTCAGGAAGGCAACTAGCACTTGAATGGATGCTTGTAATGCCCTCAGCTTTGAGAGGCTGTGTAGTGCTGAAGGCGTACACTTGTGAAGGGTGAATGAACTCTTCTGACAGAAGCTACGACAGGGTGCTAAAAATTGTGTAGGTGTTTACTAATGTTTTGCAGGTCGTTACTGTTCTGGTTTCTGGTTTGTACCACTGATATTGATCCTGAATGTACAGTTACCAGTTAGTTACATTTGTTAAATCAATAAACAGTTTAGAAACATTAATTGAGCAAATTTTGCACAATTCTGTGTGTTCACATAGTAGTGGGGAGTAGGAGGCCATCTTTAAAGTGTTGTTGGAATAGGCAGAGTAGGAGAGATGGTTATAGATCTGTTAAGTCCAGATTTTGTTTCAATAAATTCTGTCCTTCAGTGTTGCCAACCTTAGAAATTAAAACAAGAACCGGGCACAGCATTCCAGCTGTGGTCTCACCAGTGCTGAGCAGACAGAAAGGATCAACTCCCTTGACTTGCTTCCCACATTTGTCCTAATGCAGCCCACGACACCATTATCCTTCCATGCTGCTAGGGCACACTGCTGCCTCATGTTCAACTTGGCATCTATCAAGACCCCAGAGGCCTCTTCTGCAAAGGTGCTTGACACTCATCACCATTCTCTAGGTCTGGACAGTTCTCAGTCCAGACAGTAAAGCACAACAATGATTTAGTCTGTTACACATTTGAAGATATTATCACAGGACATATTCACCCAAAAGCAAATGAAATAGAAAATTTGAATCATTGACAGCTGATAAGTATCTTAAAAGATCAAACTAGGGGGGGTGGTTTTATTTTGCAACTGAAGCAAAGGATAAAGGTGACAATATTACTACAGATTTGCTAAGAAGAGCATAAATAAATATTAGGTTAAAACTGCAGACAAAATTGTGGAGGTGGACAGAATGTATGAACTGAACATTGGAACGGAGAAAAAATACCAGGGTTAGTATTTCTGCTTTTTAAGCTACAAAAAGATTGCTGCTGAAACAGTCAGAAATTTGATTTTAGATCCCTTCTAAAAGATTACGCAATTAATTATATAAATAAAGTTACACCTGAAGCCAGAAATAGATCCTGGGTCTCCAAAAAGGGTATTCAGGCTCTTAAGGAAGGAACACATTAAAGCCCGAAGGCCAGAACCAGTCTCTAGGGGATTAAAAAAAAAGACAAAAAAAATCATCTTCCTAGGATCAAAAACTCTTGAAGTAGCTTTCATTCAGGCAGGAGAAAGATATTGTCTTCAGCCCCTGAGGCACATCAAACAGAAAGATGAGCTTGGTCTGCATGGAAAGTGCTTTGGAATATAAATTATTTCAGGACACTAAAGAACAAAACCAAACCAAACCAAACCCTGCCGCAGGGTTCTACTCCGAACCACTTTGATATGAGATGACTAAAGTAGTTTGGAATCGCAGCACTGTCCCCTAACAGGTGAATGAGTAGACAGGGCTGATAGCCAGCAGTGAGAGAGGGGACAGAAAATTAAAATACTGAGTATGTGCTCTCATTTTAATGACTTGTTAATTCATATCTCCTAGCCAGAGCCTTTTATTAGAGACTGTAAATCTCAGACAGACAAGGAGTCATGAGATTTTGCAATTGCCTTGTAAATTAGTTACTGGTAATGAAACCATTTAGTTTTTGAAGGGATGGGATTGTGAGGGCTTTCCATGTTGAAATAATTATTGAACACTACTGAACCAAATAATTAAACTGAGCTGTATAAAAACTCCCATAACAATAGTCACACAATTTCTTTTTCTTCCTTTTAAAAATTCTACATTATGAGACCTGTTATTGATATATGAAGGTAAAAATATGACTGTCACAATCAACATTACATTCATTGTTTCAAGCTATATAAAAGACGTAGTACATGATGTATATGATTCAAGAGCAATTCATCTTCACTGTATAATCTCCCAGGGGTCTTACATCTCAGAGATTTCAAAAACTACACCCAGATAAAAAGATATTTTACAACCTTAAGATAGCCACAGAATTTAAATTCAGCTTTGAACAGGAAAAATTATAAAAGCTCAAAGTCAGGTTGGATGCTTTACTAGTGCCACCTCAAATCAGAGGGACCTTAGAGTTGCCTTCCAGTACCTGAAGAGATCCTACAGGAAGGCTGAAGAGGGACTTTTCATAAGGGCATCTAGCAACAGGACAAGGGGGAATGGTTTGAAACCGAGGGAGAGTAGGGTTAGAATGGACCTCAGGAAGCTCCTCAGTGTAAGAAAAAGCTTGCACAGGGAGGTTGTGGATGCCTCCTCCTTGGAGGTGTTTAAGTCCAAGTTGGATGAGTCCTGGAGCAACCAAGTCTAGTTGAGAGGCATCCCTGCCCATGGCAGGGGGGTTGGAGTAGATGACCTCTGAGGTCCCTCCCAACCTAAGCCATTCTATAGTTCTATGATACAGGAAAGTCACACAACTGGAATTAGCAGTATTTCCTTAATGTGAACCTTAATTCCAGCTACAACATTGATACCTACTGCTTGTTCCTACGCTCTGGGACAACACTGCCGATGTGAACTATGCCCAGGTAAGTTTTTCTGGACACACACAATTCTATACTGAAAAATCAAAACAAGAATCTGAACTTACAAACGGGCTCTGCATTCACCATATATTAAGTCCCTATGCTTAAACAATTCAAAAGAACTAACAGTGCATAAGAAAACTCTCCAGCTTTATAATCCCTGCTTAACAACATAAATCAGATACAAACTCCCATTTCCTATCCCCTCTGTGCCAAGTAGGGGGTGGAAAGTGGAGAAGGTAGAAGCTGGGAATGAAGAAGTCAAGTTGAGCCTGTGGAGAGAAGAGGCTGGAGTGAGGTGTTTTTATTATTGTTTTTGTTTTGCACCTTCCAAAGATATTTCAAATTGGCAATAGATGCAATTATTTTTCCCCAAAGTGAATCTATTTTGCCTTGACAATAACTGATAAGTAATCTCCTTCACTTGATCATGGCCCATGAGATTTTTTTATCTTATTTTCTCCTCCTTTTCTGCTGAGCAGGGATAGTGAGAGAGCAGATATGAGTCTGGCAGGCAACCAAGGTCAACCCACCATGTGAAAGTAAAGAAATTATTTATGGGTTTATTTATTATTCATTAAAAACAAATTTATGTATTGATCCTACATAAATGCAGTTACATGTACTCAACTGACTTCTGTGTGAATACTTATTTTGCCTATAACAGGAGAGTCATAAAACTAACAATGACCAAAACACCCACACAGATCCTAACTTCGAGTGATATGAGAAAGATCACATACAAAAAATGACAATAAATTCAATGTATTTGATAAACACCCAAGTTTGATCTTTTATCACTAAAATGCTTTGCTTAGTTTGATCTTTTATCACTAAAATGCTTTGCTTTTAAGTGAAGAAAAGAGAAACAAATGGAAAAACTCAGCACTGAAAGAATCTATTTTTAGACAATTTTGCTTTGACACTCCTGGGGGAAGAAAAAAAAAAATCTTTGTCTGTACACAAATCCACTTCTTCACTGAAGAAGCATAATGAAGGCAGCTGTCCTAACACAAAACCCCCCTGTCATGCTGTGAAATCCCTCACAAAAATAATCCTCCCCCCTAATATGTGAAGATAGCTCTTTGAGTATATAATAATACTCAAGTGAATTCCTGACACAGAAGCATGGCAAGGATTTCCCCATCTGTTAGCATGAGATAAGTTGTGATTTGATGTGATAAGAGGTTTTCTCATGTTCATAAAAAAGAGGTTCGCAGCTTGAAACACAATTTCTAGATGTGAGTTACCAGGAATACTATTCACCTCTTTTCAGAGCCTCTGAGCTAGAAGCTGACATTTATATATGGAAAGACTAAAAAAAAACAAGTGTGGAATACCCATAAAAAAATCAATTATTTCTACAGGTTAGAAAAATAATTCTGAAGATGAAGTAAAACACAATTCAACTAAAGGAACACTAAGAATGTTTTCTGTCATTTCATCTATGGTTTTCCCAGATGCTTGAATGAAGCTTTATAGAGTATTTGAAGCTCACCTGATCTCCCACCTACATGTGGTTAATATCCTGGAAGATCTTGATGCAAGATCTTGATGCAAGAACTCAGTGATTTGGTCTAACAGCAGATCTGAGATTAATGACATACATATTGCTTATATACCTTAATCATTTCCCCTTCACTCAGATAAAGAATAAATTCATAGAACATTTTTGTTAAATGTTTAATACAGCCCTCATCACGTAAAACTGCCTGAGTGATGAGTGAAGGTGGTGTACCCATATGTACAAACTGTGGATTAAAAATTCAGAGCTCTATTCTAGGATCACAAAGGTTTCTCAGGAAAGCTTTACTACATATAGAACCTTTCTGGGTAGGTTCTTCTTCTCAGTAATACAAAAGGAACTTGACCTGAATCACTTACTCTAAAATTTCATGCACTTTTTCCATGAAGATGAAAAGTTTATTTACTAAGAGATTTTATGTTCTTATTATAAATTATTGTGTAAGCAAATCTGATCTGTCAAAAATGATTTTTTATTGACTGTAAATTCCAAGGTGATTTAAAATTATATCTACTCATTATACTGGTTGTACTCAGACATTTCAAAAGCAGAAAGTGCATTTTGCTGAAGATATGCAGATCTGGAGTTTTACAGTAGCAAAACTGACACAGAATCATAGAACCACAAAATGGCTTAGGCTGCAAGGGACCTCACAGATCATCTGCTCCAATCTCCCTGCCATGCACAGGGACACCTCACAACTAGTCTCAGCTGCTCAAGTGCTCATTCAACCTCCCCTTGAACACATCCAGGGAGGTGACATCCACAAGCTTTCTGGACAACCAGTCTCACCACTCTTGTATTTAAGAGATTATTCTTAAGATCGAGTCTATACCTACTCTCCCTCAGCTTTAAAGCATTCCTCCTTGTCCTGTTGCTAGACAGCCTTATGAAAAGTCCCTCAGCAGAACTCCTGTAGGATCCCTTCAGGTATTGGAAGGGAGCCACAAGGTTCCCCTGGAGTCTTTCTCTAGGCTGAACAACCCCAACTCCCTCTTACCTTCTTGGTAGAGGTTTTCCAGCCCTTGGATCATATTTGTGGCCCTCCTCTGGACTCATTCCAACAGCTCTGTATCCTCCTTATGATGGGGTATCAGAACTGGATACAGGATTCAAGGTGGGTTCTCAAAAGAACAGAGTAAAGAGGCAGAGTCACCTCTCGACCTGAATTGTTCTTCTGAGATACTCAAATAGTCTTTGTTTAAGGATTAGAAAATCCAAGATTTAACTAAAAAGGTTTAATAACATATTTTTCTTAAATTATAAATTTCAGGTCAAGATTGAAAAGGCATAATTCCAGTAAAAACATGTGAAGAATGTTTGTTGAAGAACCTTTGACACCTTTGCTCTACAGTCACAGTGCAACTACAGGAATGAAGCTGTTCTCATGACAAAGGTGACTTTTAACCGTATCACAGCCTACAAATGCAAGCTTAGCATTTACTTTATTTCTCTTCAAATAACAGCTTTGTCAATAGTATAAGCAGCCAGCATCCAATAACACAGAGAAAAGAACTGTCAGGTGTGATTTCATCACTGTTTGGATAAGCCCAGGAAGACTGCAGTCTCTTAACAGAATCAATAGGCAGCTAATGAGCACTTCGAGGCATGAAGGGCTTGAGCCAGTGCAAAGAAACCAACGGAGGAAAGTGCTTCAGTAGTTCAGTAAAACTCTGAAAGGCATGCTCAAGTCTTATTTATCTCACAGGGCTATGAACGCTGGTTTAAAGCTGCACAACATAAGTCTACATAACAGTGCTCAAATATAATTCAAAACTCTGAGCTCCAAGATGCTTACTGTGCTCAGCTCAGATGGTGTTTAAACAAGGACACTTTATTGGAAATTGGGAAGTTTCTTCTATACCTACATGCACTTGTGCAGAAGACCATCTGCCACTTGGAACTAAAAATAAGAAAGTGGCCACACCCCAGCTTTCAAGCACTGACATGCTATCATTCTTGTGAAACTGAAAAATATGCCAAAGAAACTCTAATGCCTTAAAATTTATTAGGCATTACCAGGAAGTCTGTCATCAGTTGCTGCTCATTTATCAAGATGAATACTGATCTTATCTACCAGCTGCATTATGCCAAAAACAAATGCTGCTGGAAAACAAAAGTATACAAACTGCACTCCGTATTTCTTCAGTTTTAAGTCTTAGCGAAGTTTCTATTTCATTTGATAAGCTTAGTGAGAGGCAAATTTTCACCCTTTTTCATTTTGTTAGGCTCCAGAGAGCTATCAAGGAGTTATGTTGTGCTTAAGACCTTTCCCTCTGAGTTCTCTTCATTAGACTGTATTTTGATGTATCAAGTTCTATCAGACTACTGCTATCAGGGACTTTAGTTCCATGAATATCTGATACATGATGCAGCCTGCTGATTAGCAGATGAGCCACGCTGCAGGTCATTCTCTACGAGAAGCCTGTCAGCCTGAGTGGTAACTTGAACAATGCCACTGAGAACAGCAACAGTCACCAAACACGCTCAGTGACAGTGTCTCAACAGCTAAATAATCAACTTTAGAGACCTGTTACTCATTTAAAACTATTTCAGAAAGGGACTGTTATTCACAAAATGGAAAGAGAGAGAAGGTTTAAGCTTGGGAAATAGCAGGAATATTGGTGTTACACAAGTCTACCTGATGACTGTGTTAGTTCTGAATGTATACTGAATGAAAACTCAGTTTGAACATTTCAGGCACCAACCACAGAACCTCTTCAGCATTTCTTTTTTCAAAGACTCCATCTCAAAAAAAATCTCACTCTTTCTTCCCTTTCAGATCGCAAAGCAAATTGGAAAAGACAAATGATTAAACAAAGAAATGACAGGAAACATGGCTAGAACTGACAACTTCACATTTTCTGACTGTGTTAAATAATGAAAGACAAGTATTACCTATGAGACAACTGGATGCAGCAGCTGGGTTAGGGTTTCACTCTCAAAACTTACAAAAAGTGACCGAAAGGACCTGAAGATTCACATATTGTTAAAACATGTAAACCTCTAACACACTTTAGAGGAAGAGGTTGTTGCCTTAAACCCATATTGTGCAAGTTGCAGCTTTGAGCCTTCAACTGCTTTGGGTGAGAAAAAGTGATTCCCCTAAGAATTGCAGAAAAAGTAAGTCAAAAGTGGAAAATAGCCTCAGATCTGTCATCAACATCTGAATCACGTGGTCTTACTTCCTTTTCCCTCATCTTGATTTACTTTTGGAGCTTTTCCCTGCAGCGAGGCTTTGGGATTTTTGAAATTACTCTTTAAAAGACTTTCATAAAATCCCCAGGACAGAAACCTTATTTATATGTTCATTTTTTACAATCGCATCAAATGGCAACTTATCAGTACTCCAGTAAACGCAGGTAGCGATCACATGCTGCCATGTATCAAGCTCTAATCTGAATCTCAATATTTACAAAGAAATCCATGATTAGTGCTCAGACATAGAGCTCACAGTTTTACTTATTTATGATTCTCTTTGGAAACACTGTTCCAACTGTAAACACAGTAATTTGTGCTGGTAGTAAATACCTCCCTCATTATTTGTGTACCATTAACCTTTATCTTGACGACTTGCAGAGAGTTATTAGCTCTTGGAAAGTTAGCAAACATCACTGTGTTAACTGGGAAGGTACTGTCAGCCTGTGAAGCAAATGATGTGACTGCTGAACTCAATCACACACACATGCACATAAAAATCCCCATCCCCAAAATAAACAAAGGTAACATCCACACCCAAAATGTAGTGAGGACACCAGAATCAGTTTTATAACCACGAGTAATTTCTGCTACAAGAATATAACTGTAGAAAAATGAGAAACTCTTCCACATTGATATCTATACATCTGAAACTCTTAGTACTAGGCCAGAGGTAAGGAAACAAGTAAATGGATCAGAATAATCTTAAATTCAGGTTACAAGTACACATTGACATTTTGTTCTTAAAGCAATAAATATGAATATATATATATATGTGTGTGTGTGTCATGGTAGGCCTGAATAGGCCTGAACATGTCCTGGCTTGCCCAGGCATGTTTTTCTGTTCTCTCTCCTTTTGTTGTGGGGAGAAGCAACTGTGGGAAAGAGGACAGAGTCTCTGGAGCCACTGAGTCTAAGGAACCAGTCTTGCTCAGACTTGTTTTGCTCCTGTTTGCATCCTGTGGTAAACAAGGTACATACATTTGGCTTGTGCCTGCCTCATGCATTTCCCAAATTTGGGTAGAGCAAGCCTATAGCTTCACCTAATATGGTCAAGCTTGACTAACTGCCATTCTGACTGGCTAATTTGTGTCCAAAGGCCCATTAGTCTTGGGCTGTATTGATAAAAAGAGATGAGCAACTAACACAACCTGCTTTGCTGTTGTATTTGTGCATGTCTGCTGCTGCCTGCTGCCATTGCTCTCTGCTTTTGGCAGTTTTGCCTCACTGCCTTATTGCCTCCTGAACTGCCTGGAAACTGGATTCTGGAACAGGATCTAAATGTCTCCTGCATGATTGGCCTGCACAGCCAGCATGACATTGTGCTGAGACAACACATCGCAAGACATCCTGCCTGCACCTGAAAGTCTCCTGCCAAGACAGGAAGTCCTGGAGGTACACAGGTCATCCAGAGAAATCAGGATAAAGTCAGAGATCATCTGCCTCCTTTCCCCAGCCTCCTGTGAAGTCTGAGAAGGATCAGAAGCATCAGCTGCTAAGAGAACACCGAGAGAATTCCCTGAAGGCATTTTGTCAGAAGCTGTGGTTAGCCTCACGAGTTAGGAAATATTTTGTGAGTAAATACTTAAAGCCTCTTGTAATTCACCACTGCCTTCTGCCATAAGCAAAAAGAGCTCCATCTAGTGGACATGCAGTGCAATCAAGAACAAGCGGCATATTGATTACAAGAATCTTCTCTTCCAGTTCAATTAATGTTGCTAGTTATTTCTACATCTAGTTATTCCTTTGTATAATGTTTCCATGATCACTTCAGAAGAACCTGATCATTATTATTAAAAAAAGTGGTCAGGAGGGCGAGACTCCTAAATACCAAAATTAATAAGCAATATTAATTTTGAAAGTACAAACTCACAATCAATGAATTACTCCCCCCATTACAGTGTGTGTGTGTGCATATAATCCAGATTTCAAGTTATTAAATAGCACAAGGAAACTTCAATGTATTATTTCAGAAATAGTATAAAATATTTTCATAAAGATTTTACCAAGACAAAAATCAGTCTCTTTAAGCTTAAGGAATGAACTGATGAAGAAAAACAAGTTAAAGTTAAACTCTGTGGACTCTGTGGACAGAAGAATTTCCAATTGCTTCACAAGGAACCACCTGTGTACCTCTAAATAAAATATAATAATTGTAAACTAGGTAGTCACACATGTTCAGCTCTGCGTAACAGTGGGATATCCTACCACACAGATGTACACGTGACTAACACTCAGAATGCACTTTCCATACACTGAAGAAAGGAATTGAGACTTTTGGAAGAAAAATATGTCAAAAGCATTTGATAATCAAAGAAATGAGGCACTGCAATATAAATTCCATACCTTAAGAGACTACCAATGCCTTTCACCTCAGATTGTAACGAATGAAAGGGAATTGTAGCCATGAACCTGCTCAGCTTATGAATCAATCAACATCACAAGCAAGGTACTTATGTTTGTCTATATACTTGGGCTTCAACTTTAAACTAATGTGAATGTGGCCATCCCTAAATCATGCTCCTAATGTAATCTTTAGAAGCACAGAAATTAAAAGTACCTCTTTGTTTCCTCAGTTCTTAAGCCACTATTCCTCCTAGAGCAGTATCAATATCCTTGTTTTCAGTTAAACCCTTAATTTCTCCAAACCAGCAAATACTCCTTTCCCAGTTTATGTTTTCCATCTAGTAAAAAATTAATGAACAAACAAAACCCAAATATTTTTCGGTTTTCCTCTTTGTTTGGACTTTTCTGTTTGAATCTGGGCATCTCCTGAGGCTGAATGGCCCTTCTCATTTGTCCAACTTCTATTGCTGAATGACCTACACTACAATATTTCATGTGTTCAACAGATAGGACAAATTCAGGACGTCTTTAACACCTTTTGGCAGTATTAACATGTTCTCAAGACAAATTGGATTTCAGTTCACAGGAACGCAGATAGATGATTATTGGCAGGGATAACTGAAAAGAAAAAGCAATTCTTGATGGTCAGTAAGGTCACCTGTGGATAATGTGGCTCTTTCAGAATTGATGCTTGCCATATATTGGCAGAAGGGTATTTTTAGCAAAGACTTAATTTGTATTTACAATAGATTCAATGCTGACTGCCTTCCCATTCTGTGATTCCACAGGTCATTTCAGTTGTGGAAAGACAAAATCTTCCACATAATTAATAAAAAAATGGGGGGTGGGGGGGGGGAAAGAACAAAAGAAATACTTAAAATCTAAGTTCAACAAATGCAAACTTCTCAAGAAGAATAAAGTTACATCTAGATAAACATATTAGAATATAGCGACACTACCGAGCTTGACACCTGTGTCATCACTGAGTCTTCCAGAAGAGAAGACAGCTCCACTTTCTCACTTGCAACATTACAGCTACATTCAGAACTACAACCAAATGCTAACAAGTGGAACTTGAATCATGCAGAAATACTTCCTCATAATGATATTTCCATCGTGACCTTTATCTTGAACTCAAAGCAATAAAACATACACAAGAATTATCTTTTAAAACATTAGAAAGATGAAAGTTTGTAAATCAGCTTCTAGGTAACTTTGTATGATAGCTTCTGGATTTAATGAATAAAATCAATGAAATAGTAGGGGAAAACACTAAAGATTATAGGTTCTTTAAGAAATAAGGCTAAACTAATAGATTTTAAAATATTTTCATCCAGCTATTTTTGTTGTCAAACACTGATTTTTCCACATTAGGGAAAGCAGATTCTAAGACATTTTAAAATGTAATTCAATAAAAAAATGGATTTAGTATTTGCCTTTCAAAATATGCATGGGAAATCACTTGTTGAAATCTATACTAAAGTTCAACACTAATTTCCACAAATAAATCACACTGTAATTAGCAATTACAGTTATAAATAATAATTTCTCACCTGCAATGCAATCAACTAATAAGGAAAGTCCTCATCTAGAAAGGGGAGGTGGCGCATAAGGAAGTTAAGTTCGCAAAGCACACTGATAATATCCTCTGATGCTTTGAAGTAAACTAATTTGCTTGAGACAAAGCAACATAAAGCTTCACTGAAAGGTTGTATTCTGGCTCTGAGAAAGTGCCTTTTCCACTATGTTAATCATCTCATGCTGGTTTCTTAACTCATTTGAACCAAAAAGGGGGAAAGAGAAATAGTATCCCAATGGTTAAAAGTAAAGTAAGCACATCAAGATACATGCAATGAGCTTATTAGTTCAGTTTTGACAGGTTGCTAAATGGTAACTCAGAGTGAGGAGCTGAAAACATTCCACAATTAATTACCTTGATATGCACTGCCTGAGCTAGAGCCTGCAAAAGAACTGCTGACAATACAAAATTCCCGTTCCAGTGCTCCTCCCGCCTCTCCCAATTTACAGGAGAATAGGAAATCATGAACAATTGATACACTCTGTTAGCTCCTATCATGGAGGGTGAGCTCACATGTAGCCTTAGGGGTATCTTACACAGTTTAATGCTGAAAATAAAAGGTAATGTTCTTGGCAAAGAGCTGGGGGGATTAAATTTGGAAGGCTTGAAGCAGCTTTGAATTGTAGTCAATAAAAAAGAACCAAATAGTAATTTTGTAATTTAACTGTGCTGGTTATGCCCAATGAGTCAGACACTTGTGAAATAAACCGTGTAAATAGAAAAATGGCTTAACTCTTTCTGCAATTGCAGTGGATTTGCTCCATTCTTTTTCTTTCCTTCCTTCCCTTGTTTCTTTGTTTTAGAAATACTATATGGTTACTTCATCCAGCTTACTCTCTTGGGACAACTCATCATTCAAAGAGAAAGCACGCCTTTCTGAAACAGCCTTTTTTAATTTGTTCTGTGCTGTGGACAACGACAACTGTGCCAACAGAGCTTGTAAAGATAAATGCCTAGCGACTGTTCCAAGCAAATTAAATGGGTGGTTCAGTATTATATGCTGGTCCTATTGGAAGCTCTACACTCAAGGTGACTCCTCTTCTGAACACAGTGTCTCTCTTACACTGTGACCTAAAATGACATGTACAGCTCTGTATCAAATAGGAAATAAGTAAGCTTTTGCATAAAGTGATGCGCACCTCTCCTTACTTCTGTCCAGCTTTACAGAGGTGAAATGGACAACAGCCCCCACCAACTCCTCCAAATCTTTCACTGATGAACAGCACAACTCTTGCACTCTGGATTGAATCATGTTGATGATAGAGAGATTAAGGAAGACTCTATTCTGAAATCTAAAGCCACCTTGTGTCTGCAATTACCAGTATAGGAATGAAGAGAGAGAAAGAGAGACCAACAAGTTCAGCCAGTGCGGTTCCTTCAGCAGTCAGCTAGGCATGTATTCCAGCACCCTGCAATCATAATAACAAAAGGCCTTCTTGCCAAGAAGCAAGCCAGCTCCACTATCTGATTACATGACTAATCACTACACAAGTAATTTGCCTGCCACTACTTAAATTTCACATTTTCACAATTAAAACAGGAATTACTTTGGTTTCCGTAATACAGCTAAACAAGTTATACATTATTAACCACTTCCTTAATTGTAATATGGTTTATGATTTCTCAAATTGCCAAACCATTAAATGTATTCTAAATACTCCAAGCAATTCCAAGTAGAGGTAAATTATTTTTTTCCAAAATGTACCCGTATAATTACCTCACAGCAGTAAATTATTCAGATTACCATTGTACTGATTTAGTAAGATCATAACCACATTCAGCCTCATTTAGAAAATTACAGAACTGGGTTCTTCTCCACTCTTTCATTGCTTGCAACACTGACTTCACATTCACGCTCTGGATTTCTGGAAGTTTATTAGGAGTAGTTTGATTTGGGTAAAAAAATAATGGAAGTCTATTTTGAGCGAGAAGGAACTTTTTAATGAAAGCAAACATTAAAAAAAAAACCCAAACACAACAAAGACATAAAATTTCAGGCAATTGAATATGTTTTCACTGCTGGAATTCTTCAAAATCATCAGCTTTCTGGCTTTAGAGGGAACATGAGTTCAACTAATTCCCCAAATCCTAACTGAACTGTCAAATGCTTGCTGTTATCACTATCTACTGAGAATCTAATTTTACATTTCAAATCACTACTTTCTTTGCTTAAGAAGTGGTGCTTAAAAGGAGACTAAGAGATTTTACCTATAATCCACAAAACTACACAGCCAGACAAGAGCTCCTCCTTCATCTCTTCTGATCCTGGAGTCCACAGGGGCAGCAGAGTAACAGAACCAGGCAAATAGGCCTTTGTCTTACAAAACGAAAAAGGTGTTTGAATCTGCACATGTTGAAAAACAGTACCGGTGCTCTCTGCCATGACAGTGCTATTTCACACAAGGTAAGCCCCAATGCTGGTGCTCACTTCCATGACTGCTATTCCACACATGATAAGCCCCACCACAGTGACTTTCTCCTGTGGCTGCCTTGGTAAAGGAAAGCTCTCCTAATTCCTGTGCTGCTCGTGGAACACAGCTAGCAGATCTGCTCAGTGTCCATCCTCTGGACCTTGGAGGCAGACCTGAAAGCCCCAGTGAGGCTTTGGCAGAGAACATGTAGAGCTGCTCAGCTGTCCAAGGCAGTACCTGCATGGCAGCAGATTTTTTATTTTAATCTTAGTTTTCACTTTCAGCCATAACATTATTATTTTTTTTTTTAATGAGACTGTAAGGTGGCTTCTGTTCTTTCATTAATTTGAAAAACAGAAGTTAGGTGCTTCAGGAAAACCAGATTCTGATGCCTCATTCTTCTCTTGGCCATGTTATCATCAGTCTCAAGCCAGAGCATAGTTTATGAAAAATGTTTTTTTTCTATTCCTTAAAGTAAGGACTGATAGATCTCTAAACATTACATTAACTAATCACTTCTAACTGCAGAAAAACAAAGCTCTAAGTTTTCACTGAGGATTGATAGATCTCTAAATATTACATTAACCAATCATTTCTAACTGCAGAAAAACAAAGCTCTAAGTTTTCACTGTGCTTGGAAGGAGAAAAAAAAAATGTAGGCAATTTCCCCAATGTTTTAGTTATACAACTAAACAAACACTAGAAAAGATTAGGCTTGTTAGAGACAAAAAAAGATAGTTTTCACTATCATTACATGAATATCAAACTCCATCACTAAAGAAATGGTCAGAAAAGCTGATGTCATAACTCAGGATCTGGCTAATATAGCTTCACTTACATGTAAATGTGAACACCAGTAACAGTTTCTTAGAATCATAGAATCAACTAGGTTGGAAGAGACCTCCAAGATCATCCGGTCCAATCTATCACCCAGCCCTGTCCAATCATCTAGACCCTGGCACTAAGTGCCTCATCCAGGCTTTTCTTTAACAGCTCCAGGGATGGCAATTCAATCACCTCCCTGGGCAGCCCATTCCAATGCCAATCACTCTCTCTGTGAAGAACTTCCTCCTAACATCCAGCCCAGACCTCGCCCGGCACAACTTGAGACTGTGTCCCCTTGTTCTGTTGCTGGTCACCTGGGAGAAGAGACCAACCCCCACCTGCCTACAGCCTCCCTTTGGGTAGTTGTGGACAGCAATGAGATCACCCCTGAGCTTCCTCTTCTCCAGGCTAAACAACCCCAGCTCCCTCAGCCTCTCCTCATATGGCTGTGCTCCAGGCCTGGAGAACACAAATTGAGATATTCTAAAGAATAAGTGTTAAGATCTAACAAAGAATGCTCATGAAAACCAAAAGGCTGGGTGTTTTTTACGGTAGAATATACTTTACTGGAACAAATGCAATACTGATGCCTTCATGGAGAAAGGCTACTGTATGAAACTGAGTCCTAGAGATGCTTTGGGTCAGAAAAAAAAAAAAGCTTTCAAAGGTGAGGGAGGATTTTTCTAAGTTAAAAATCATGTGTATTGTTGTTAAGAAACAACAGCATCTTGCACAGGGCAGAGGCTGCTCATCCAGAAAACAAGTCCATAAGCTATTCAGAACTCTGTTTATAATCACCCTACAAAACATACTTATTTGCACAAATAAACAAAATTGCTTAGTTCTGAGCATAAAATCTGATTTTTTTTTCTGTTGTGAAAGGAAACAGATAAGACTTCAGAGTAAATAACTCCCAGAAAAGTCAGTGAGCGTATCCTCAAACTTCATAAAACAAATTAACCCCAGAAATCACAACAGAAAGTAACTCCATCATCATCATCAGTACTCTCAGTGTAGTCAAGAGTAAGCGTTGCCCATTCTAAATACCTCTTCTCCACAAGTTAATGTTTTGTGCTGTTCAGCATAGGACTCTGTCAATTGGATGAGGGTACCCTTAAGTGGAAATTGGCATCTGCAGTGCTGCAATCTAAGAAATACATTTAATTCTGAATATCCATTCATGATACTACATTTGTAACCTTATAGCATGGTGTATACCTCCAAAGAGACCAAGAAAGTTTCTTGTACAATTACAGTAATTTATTTCCAGATGATTATCTACAGTATTATTCTTCTGCATGTAAAACTAAAATCAATGTACTTGATTGCCAGAAGACATTGCATAATATATTTTGTAAGCTCTGACATGCCCATTTTGTTGTCTCTTCATTTAGCTGTTGTGAGGATACAATTACACACTTGGTCCTTTTGGTCGAGCTTCTCCCCAATCCCCAGTCTTGTTTTCAGAATATTCTTTTCTTTACTTCAAGTGGAAAATGGATATCTGAACATGATGGTCCTTAAATCCACTCCATCCATTTAAAGTTTTTTGCCTCTTTCCCTGAACTGGCTGACCCTTCAGCTCCCTTCAGTCTTGAACTAGCAACAAATGTCATTACCTTTCAATAAATCCTTTCTCCCATAGGTCACTCCTATTTGAAATGAACAAAATCTGTCCCTGGTATAAATTCCTGTCATATTCACCTGGTCTCTGATTTGAAGACAGACACAAGAAAGTTCCACTCTATGTGCCAAGAAATTCAGATAAAATAAGGAAAAATGAAGTCAGGGTAATATGCAAGGGAAATGAAGAGTGGTATGAGAGAACTGAGCAAAGGAAAGCAGCATGGTGTAAGATGGGAGGAAGAAGCAGCAGATTATAAGCGACAGAATCATTCAGGATGATGTAGAAATTTTTGGAAGACCTTTGCCCTTATGAATCATGTATGAAAGAGCCATTGGGACCTCACAGACTGACAACTAGCAAATAAAATTTCATGGATGATAGTGTTTTTAGAGATCAAAGACAGCAAGGCTGACCTCACTGTGTAGTTTATCACCATAATTAGCTTGCTTGTTTTTGAAAAGATGCTTGCAAATGTTTTTCTTTTCACTGGTTGGTATGCAGCAATACAAATATCAAACATTCTGTTACCAGTTTGACAAAGTACTTCCCAGCATCACTTGAGAGGCCCATCACGAATTGTCATGGACAGGCTTTTAGGGGAATAAAAAAGTGAACAAATGAAGTCCCTTGGCCAACCTTACTGTAGCTTTGAAAAAATATTTTAAATATTCTAAATATTAATTGTGACTAAGGCACTTCCTCAGACACTTTTCCACAGCCCTACCCTTAAGTGCTAGTTTCAGAGTAACTGCACTTGTGCAAGCACACACAGGACCTAAAGTTTAAAAGGACAACCTATGCAATAGGTTGATCCTAATATTCTTCTGTGGAAATCATCCAAGAAAGAGTATTATGCACTTTCGTGGTGCAAGGGTAGGTTTTCCTCAAGTTGCAACTTAGGTCAAGAACACAAAACTTTCTGATATGGCTTAACCCACTCTTTTAACCAAAAGAGCTATTTCTTGCCGTAGCTCTACAGCAAATAGTACCAGGGCTGGCGTGAGAGTTTTAGTTAAGAGACCGCAATTTGAGAGGGTTCTTTTTGCTCCTGTTCCTAACCAGAATATAAGCAGAAACCAGATCCTACTAGGGTCTTCAGAAAAACTGTTGTTCTGACCCACAAACATTGCATAGGTTCTATTGTGAACAGAGGAAGAAGGGATATTTGAGCTGAAAAATACAGATTTCAAACTGAAGAACATATGAACAAACGCTTTGTAGTAGATCTTGGAAGAACTAACTGCTCACAACAAAGCTCTATGCAATGTCCTCATATTTATGCACAAAACATTGCACAACTTGAGGTGCATCAGATGTAGTAAGCAAATCTTATAGGATGCAAGTGCTCATATTCCTTTCTAAAAATCTTAGACAGAAAAAGCGTGGCCTTCCCTTGGGTATGACACGATGATTTAAACTTCTCTGTACCTGAATTACTTGAGCCATAAATAATATTTGCTTAGTCCTTAGAGGAGTGCTACTTCATTAAATAAGAGCACTGTAATTATTTTGATCAGTTGTTTGAAGAAGTGATCAACGAATTACCAGCAATCAGCAAATCCTTCTAGAATGGAAATTAAGGAAGACTTGCACAGTGACACTGGGAAATTTCTGACAGAGTTTAAGAAAAATAGAGCACTTGATTCAACAACACAGAATCTGTGAATCAGGCAACTGAGAACCTTATCTCCCTCTTCTTCAAAGAAGATTACAGTCAGAAGTGCTTTGGGGCGAGCAGAAGTCTCATAATCTCCATTATGGATGTTTTTTTCCCAGAATCCACAGAAACCTTACACTTCTCAAAGTTGCACTGCCCCTTCAGAAAGCAGTTGGATAATAATGTTGCTTGCCCGAGCGTATCTGTGGCCCGGAGGGTATAACTTATGGTCCTTATGGCAGCCGTAACTGCCACAACTCCTGTTTTACAACATATTCTAAAATAAAGTCATTTGTTATGTATCAATTTAGGGAGAGGCTGAGAAAGTTCATTTCTAATTTTTATATACATACACTCTAAGTAAATATTCCTTAAAACAAGATTATTTCTGAAACTGACCTTGCATTGCATCTGTATTTCACCAGTCACTAATTCTTACCATGAGTATTCCTCTCAGCCTCCTTCTTTCAAATTAACTAGTTTTGGCCTAATCTTTTGTGAACATTTTGCCTCTTGCTTCAGAATCAGTCTTATTTTCATTTCACATCGCCTAAGGATGCAAAATTAAGGCTAGTACTACTGTACACTGAAGAAAATAACGTCCCTTGGATGTTTAGTGGCAAAGCAGGCACATTCTCCTCTTCTACCTCTCCTGCCATATGTAATCATTTTTCCAACAGATGAATCCATATAAAATAGAATGAAGTTTTAACTAAGATTGGAAAGGCTACATTGTGCTAACTAAAACCTCTAATCTGTTAAAGGCAAATGACTATTAAGGATTTTTTTTTTAACATCTTAAATTGTTATTTTACCATCATAGGTCCAGTTTCAAAGAGACTGGCCAGCACAAAATGGGTTTTGAAGAGAAAAAAAAGATCTTAATTAAATACATGAAAGAGTATTTAATTCTGAAAAAATGGTTTTTTTTCTTGCATGTTTCTTTTTCATTTGCTAGCAATATGCAAAATTAAGGCCCATTAATCACACATCCCAAGCAATCCTATATCCAACTGACTTCTATAGAAGTATTGGCAAATTTCCTGCATTTTTATCAGTCATGTATGTCCCCTGCACTTCTCCAGACTACATGAACCCAGACTAAGACCATCACTTTAGCATCATCCTCAGGGGTCAGTGCTGGGACCAGTGCTCTTTAACATCTTTGTCAGTGATATGGACAGAGGAATTGAGTGCACCCTCAGCAAGTTTGCAGATGACACCAAGCTGTGTGGCACAGCTGACTTGCTGGAGGGCAGGGATGCCATCCAGAGGGACCTGGACAGGCTGGAGAGGTGGGC